>OMKY01057220.1:0-14284 GCA_900302395.1 Bregmaceros cantori | reverse complement strand
ATGCCAGGTCGAGCAGTTTTAAAACCTATCCAGTGACGTTAGCTATGCATGCTCCCACCATGGTGGCTGACACCCATTTGACTCCAGCTGCTCCAACCCTTCTTTCCTCATTAACTCCACCCTTACCGTGGCCATTTTGGGTCATTAGGTATTTTCCATGCCATTGAGGTGGTTTTGGGCACACATTTTAAAGATGCAAATAATCCTATTTGTTTGTTGCTAGTTTTTTATTACTAGATAGAAACTGATATTGCCGAATCCATTTCTTTATAAACAATTGCTACCTATGATGCCTCAAACGACTCTTCCTTAGTGATATGCTTGTGTGTGCCATTCAGGAACGACTGTTCTGTAATGATATCTTTGTGTGCGTCATTTCTTTAAAGCTATTTTTTCGGCGCAAACGCTTTTTTTCATTCTTTATTGAGAGACAGTGACAGGATTGAATCGGAAACTGGGATGAAGAGTCGGGGGGAGACATTGTAGAAAAGGCCGGAGAGGGTATGCACAGCTGCGGCACTGCTCGACCTCGCGCTCTATAACCATTCTGCCACCGCGCTCCCCCAATACCATTCTTTTAAAAGTTATTTTTGGAGAGTGAGGAAGAACAGACATGCAGTATATGACCGTTAGGGCAAGCAAATCTCATGGTGCCGCGGATGAGCCACAACAGCAGGGCTATGTATGGGACTGGCCCTCTGCACCATTACGGCATATGTGTGCTTTCCAACGCTCTGCCTACCTAATTCACTTACTGTGCGGCATATACACCATTTTATTTTAATCACTTCTCTTTTTACAGTAGTCTGGCATGGCAGACCGTACAGCGCGTGGAAAAGACAATCACGTATAAGCGTCTCGAGATAGAAAATTTTCAACGTCACACTAGGAGAAAATGTATAGCTCCACGCCGGAGTGAACAGATAACAGGTTTTCGTGGACATTTCATGTTGCAGTCTGTGTTTCTGGCATTGCTGTGGGCGCGACAGAAGGCAAGAGCCCGACTCAGCGGATTATTTTTCCTTTACACAACGTTGGAATCTGTACATTTGACATGTCTGCTTGCCTCGTTAGTGCCGGCAGTGGATGCAGTGCTGCTGTCGTCCACAGATGTATTGGCTCCGAGATCCGAAGACTACCTTGCTTATAAGTGGTGATTCTACTTTTCATTTTTTACTTAGTTATTTTTTCGCTGCAAGGCTCATTTTCTGATTTTATTGACAGTGTTAGATGAAACGGGGATGAGAGAGGGACGTGCTGTATTAGCCTGGCGAGCCAGAACCAACGCATCGTTCCCGGAACGGTTAATTTCGTTCCTGTCAGCTTGCCACAAGTTGTGCCAAGCGGTGTTTTAATTTAAGTCGGCACTTGTCGCGGGCCCGGCTGGGAAGTGAAGGCGCACGGTGGCAGAGACTGGCGGAGCGGCAGCCGCGCCGGCGCGGTGGGGGCAAACTTTGAGGAACAAAATAAAACCGGTATTAACCGGTTACCTTTATTTTTAATTAACCGTTCCTGTTCCGGAACATAAAAAATAATAACGTTTCCGGTTTCGTTTCTGTTCCCTGGAAAATACAAAAAGTTCCCGGTTCTTGTTTCCGTTCCTTGACCCGGTTCAAAGCCCTGGTTTGTACAGTTTGAGGGAAACAACGCTCTCCTCGGCTATGGTGACCAAATGCTGATGCCTGTTGGGTGCGAGCATTTGTCTGCCGATGGCAGTCTAAATGTGCCTCGTCTAAAGAATGATTTTCTGATCATCATCCGTCCAAAAGTAACACTATAGTATTTGGATTGACCTTCAACCTATGCTATGAACAAGCTATACAATGCAACGTGAATGACGTCATCCCACTGCTGTGAAAGAACTCGGGTTGTGCCGCCGACTGCGCGCTGTCATTGTTGAAAGTACCTGTATATCCGGGACAAGGAGAGATAGAGAGAGCTATACAGTATATGAGAGAGAGAGACACCCCACACACTAGGACCACACAGTACCACCGGACTTCTTCCGGTGGTACTGTCCGCTAGGGGCGGCAACGACAAAATATTAACGCCCAATCTGACGTGTTTGTGAAATTATGACCCGCCTCACTCAATTAACCGATAATTATCCCGGCAATATACATTAAAAAATCAATTAGGAAAGTTCTTTAAATAGGTTAAAACAGGCTGCTAAGATTGAAATATTTGTTTTGGAATTCCCATAGGCCTCGGTTTTCTAAGACTAGGCTCCACCAGCCTGTGGCTCATACCAACCCGGAAGTAGGCACAGACATCAAAACGAATGCGGTGTCCATTTTTATATACAGTCTATGAGCTATACAGAATTGGACACCTTGACATGCCTTACATGCCAATCATACAAAGATGGTTACCAACATGGTTTTGCTGCGTACATGCTGGTTACTTCCATTTTAAAAATGTATTAATTCCCGAGCCCTGAATGCTTTAAAACAATAGACGAGTTTATGTGCGGAACACTGGGGGGTGTCATTTTGTCCCGCCATTCTGTTGGTCACTTCTGGTGCCTGTATGTTGCCTATGTAAAAACTGGTAGTGGACCGATGTAGGAGGACACAAAATACACAAAACGCACACCAGTTCAAATTCCGACCACTAGATGTCGGTCTGTGAGCAGTTGCACATCACCCCCCATGCTTCATTCACCATTTTACATAAATAGTGATGAAATACGAGTCAAAATCTGACTTGAAGTTACTCACCAAGTGGTCACATGTTCTTTTCAACCAATAGGCTGGCTGCTTCTACTAGTAATTCCAAAAAGAATGAGAAAATGGAACGGGTTATTAAATCATGCATTTGGGGGTCACAGATCCGCACGAGAGCATTTGGGTGCGGAATAGCACACCACAAGTTATCATGTTGAAAAACAGCCAAAGACACGGCAAAATAAATGGCACTGGAAGTGACGCTCAGAGTACAAATTTAACCGAAAATACCCGCCAAACTCGTCTATAGCACGGTTGTGCAACAACCTCATTGTAGTATGTAACTGCAGGGCACAATAGCGCTCATCGACCCCTCTGGTCATCCATTGCTGCGCTGCATTGAACCATGTGATTGAAGTGTTACTGTATTCCTCACATCAAAAATAACCCCACTCTGCTCAGGAGGCCATAAGGCCATTACTGGCATTGATCATGTGGGGTTGGGTCAGTGGTCGGAGAGCTACACTTTTGGGAGAGCATTAGTGGCAAGCATATAACAGCATGACACTTTGGGACCTTTTCAACATTAAAGTGAATGCAATGCCGGGGGCTGGCCCAAAGATAATTTCATTTGGATTTTAGACTTTGAATACTCAAGTAATCCCAATCAGGAATTGATGCACACATTCACACACCAGTGGTGGTTGCCATGATAGGCACGCAATCACGAACAATTGGCAGCGTCTTGCCCAAGGACACTTGTCCAAGGAGATTGTCAGAGCCAGGAATTGAACCACCAACCTTTTGGGCTTCAAACCTCTGGCTGTTGAAACAGACGATGTTTTATTAACATTTATGGAGAGCCGCAGGGCCTAACGCCCAATGTTTGAGGCTCAGTATTTCGGTCCGATGAGCCTGCATCACGTCTCATGCAGGCCGGAGGTCTGGAGCAGTTGTGGGAACATATATCAAATGTGCACACAAGAGACCTCCGCTGAATATTTGCAGTTACCTGAGTCAATATGACCAAACTAGGCTCGCGTGCAATAGTGGCCTATCCGTACATTTCCACATTCTCATGAAACAAATTATCATTACTTGCAAAAGTGGGATGTGTAGAAACAAACGTTTTTTTTAAATTTGCAGTTTGAAATCTGAAGGTTGGGTTGCATGGGATAATGAGGCCTCACAAGTAGTAGTAGTACAAAATCAAGATCAAGCTAGCTATTGCCCTTCTGATTAGGGGGAAGAGGTAGTGGAGTTCTCCAGCCCACAGCACATCCTTAACCATCTCCGTGAGCTTGCCTCCGGGGCTTGGCATATCAAAGTGAGAAAATCTTGTAATAAAATCTGTGTCTGAAAAATTCAAGACATGCTGGGTGGTAGAAGTGGAGAGGGCGTGGCTCAAAAGAGCATTGATCACTGTTTATGAGTATGGCAGTTAAAGTCTTACTTGGCTGCAATGAAGGTGATTCCAGTGTTGTGAGTTGTGTATCACTACAACACAGCAGCTTTATTAAAGTAAACTGAAACTACGAACGGAAGGTCCCAAAACCTCAAGTACAACCGTGCAACCCTTTTCCACTGATCTTCACTGAAACCGCATGAGTCTTCTGTCGCTTCCGACGTGGCGTCTGGCCGGTTGACCGGCCTGAACGTGCGTTCTGTAGGTTCTCCATATAGCATCTCGAAACGGGCAGTCTACGAGGTTCCATATGAATCAACCGTAGGTCTCCTTCAAGAAATCGTCTCAAGAACATCCTGAAAACTTTGCAGGAATATTTTTAAAGCCCCGTGGATGGCGCAGCGTTCCTCACTGCCTGCGCTTACCCCTGCCTCGTGGGTTCCCTCTCCCTCGTCGTCCATCCTTTGGAGGCCTGCCTCGGCCCCGCTTGGGTGTCGGGGGTTCCTCTCCCTCTTCCTCCTCCTCTGTCTGATCGACCTCATCCACTGGAACCTGGCCTTCTGAGTTCTCGTCTGCCCCTTCTGGCTCGTGGATGACGATGTCCTCCTCTTCATCCTTCACCATCACCTCGGTCACCGTGTACTCTTCCTCAGGCTCCGTTCTTGTGGTGGTGGATGCCTCAGAGACCTCCAGCTGCACCATGAGTATCAAAGAGGAAGTTTAGTACTGGGGACTAGGACTCGAGTGCGATGTGTTCATTTACCATCTCACACTAGCCTGCCGAGCCAGAACCAACGCATCGTCCACGCATCGCACATCGCTAGGCGCTTGCATTGGGTCTGGCAATAAGGCAAGCCGTCGGTACGGAATCAATCGGCCAATCGGCACAGACGTGGAGGGAGTTTGTATCGACTACGCAAGAAGTGGGTGGAGTTTGGTTGGACAGGGGAAGCTGTGATTGGTTTGCCCGATTTTAAAAATTAAAAAAAAAATGCCCATCCTACTGTATGACGCTTGTCACGCCTCTACGCCACTTGTCCCACCTACTGCGCTGTGACTGGATAACACAATTTGATTGAGACATTTTATTTTTTTTTACGTTTTCCGACCCTGGTTTTACCAGACCCAATGCAAGCGTCTAGTGATGTGTGGACGATGCGTTGGCTCTGGCTCGCCAGGTTAATCTCACACAAGACTGAATGCCACACTTTGCATTAACGGTTGTGGATCTTTGACTACTGAATGTTTTGATTCAATTATGCTTTTACAGTCCATGTTTTTTTTCCGCAGAGATCTGATTGTCATTATTGGAATTATTGGTTTCAGTTAGGGCTGTACAATTTTGCTAAAAAAATAAATCCTGATTTGTGTCTTTGAAATCTCGATTTTCGTTTTGTTTCTGCATTTCTTGAAAAAAAAAAGACAAAATATCTCGAAACTAGAAGTTTCATATTCCACACATTGCAAACATCCATTTTTGGAATTAAGTAGACACCTCACCCTTTGGTTTAGGATTAATACAATAATCAATTTATATACATTTTATTTACCCATATAACTTACCCATATAAAACAGACCAGCAAAATCATTATCAATGATAAAAAGGCAAGTGACAATTTCACTTTTTCCAAAATCCTCTGAACAAAATAATCAGATTTCTATTTGAAATTGATTTTTTGCACAGCCCTAGTTTCAGTCTGTGTCATTCTTTTATTTCTATGTCATCTGTGATTTCATCCATCACACAAAGTGGCAGTATATTAATAACCACAAGGAAAAAGTTTGACGACTAAGTTGAGGCACAAATAATTTAGTGGTAGTATTGCACAGGCACTAACCAGCAGCAACTTGGCCTGTGCAGAGGGCACCTCAATGAAATGTGGTGGTCAGATACAATCCACTGGTCCCAGAATAAAAACATTGAGCCATCAGCCGCTATGTTTTATTCAGTGACAAGAAGACTGTTCCAAAACATGAAAAAGAAAGTTGGTTCGGCCTGTAATAGCTTGGCAGCAGTGAGTTGAAACAAAACACAATCTCTGCCTGGTGTGACTGTCGTCTAGAAATGAACATGCTCCAGTGGCCTAGTGGTAGAGTGTCCATCTTTGGTAAGGAGGTGCGCAGGAATTGGGGTGCGCCCCCTCTAGTGAACAACAGACACAACAACAGCTGTGTGTGTCTGTTTTTTCATACTTATTAGTAGTTTTAAAAGTCATTCAATTTTTTTGGGAACACACTTTGTATCTTTACCCTAGCTAGCTTAATACATTTTTTGTAAAATAAAAAAAAAAATAAATGCACTTATTATGATTGAATATGTGTGCTCCCCAAAATATTAAATTGCATATGGCGACACCATTTCTTTTAGCATCTACCTGGCTTAACTATGTGAATACATGTGTCAAGTTGTCTAATGGTTGGGGTGAGCAAGGAAATCTACAAGACTTTTTAAAAAAACAACAACATTTGCTTATTTCCAAAGATGTTACAAGTCATTTTAGAATGATTTAGGATGTATGTATATTAGTCATAATTTGTAGAGAATATTTGATCAAACTACAAACATTAATAAAGAATTACTGGCATGAAAATAGTGGGGGTCGGCCCAATGTTCTGAAATCTTTATGTTGCGAAATCCCTATGTTCCGAAAAGTTATGGGCCATTTAGGGTTAGGGTAATGGTTAGGGAAGGGGTTAGGGGTAGGGATTAGGGTTAGGGTAGGGGTTAGGGTTAGGGGTTTACCCCTAACCTTACTGTAGGGCTCTTTGATTTGTTTCCGATTTCTTAAAAATGTTTTTTTAAAGAGACAAAAACTAGAAGTTTCATGTTTAAAACTTTGCACATGGTGTCCATTTTTGGAATTAAGTAGAGGCACCTCACCCTTTGTCTTAGGATTAATACAATTATCAATTTATATAAATTGTATTCACCCATATAACTTGAAAACAGACCAATCATTATTATCAACAATGTTAAAAAGGAAATACGATTAGACGATTTCACTTTTTCCAAAATCCTCTGAACAAAATAATCCAAGTTCGATTTCAAATCGATTTTTTTGCACAGCACTAACCTTACTGTGTCTAAATGACTACCATGACTAAATGCCCCATAGCTTTTCGGAACATAGGGATTTCGGAACATAGGGATCAAACCAAAATAACTAGCGGTAAAACCAGTTAAAAGTTAAAGAGTTTTCAAGCATTCAACTTTCACCATCACCTCAGATCCACGCTCGGGCACCTTCCCCAGTGCGCCGTCCTCCGACACTTCCAGCTGCACCACGACCTCCTCTGCCCGCTCAGTTTCGACTTCCTCCTCGCGAGCGCCTGAAACCAAGGTCCCCCCAATATCCACAGTAACAAATTCGGCAGCAGGGGTGCAAGCCTCTACAGTGACGTTGGCGGCGTCCGCGTTGTTGTTAGTGGCGCTGTTTGTGATGTTTGCGGCGCTGTCCGCGATGGCGCGCTCCAGACGGAGGCGGTACTGCTCTGCCTCACGCTCCTTCTGCAACAGCTGCTGACGGTACTCCTGGGCTTTCCTGGTGGCTTCCTGCAGTTGGCGCTCCAGCTGCTCTCTACTGCTGTTGGCATCTACGTTCTTCTGTAACGACAGGAACCCTCAGGACTTGTGCAAGTGAATAGACCCTAACTGGTCTTAAAATCCACAAGATGCACTCGCATACATATGCATCTGATCCAGTGGTGAATGCTGGTCTTTCAAGGAGGGGAAGCCCAATTTTTCTTCATTTATATGTGAATTCTACCATTCCTTCCTTTTACAGAGACTTGACCAGTGTCCTCTCAATAGCTAGCATCTGCTCAATACGCTTGCATCTGCTGGATATTTCATTACCAGATATGGCATGTTACAATCTATATTTCAGGTGCATTTTCATGAAGCATGGTTGATAAGCCAGGTTGGAAAGGGGTTACTTTCGGATTACTTTTTAGAAAAACACTTTTACCAATTAGGGGTGTTACTGTTACCACGCGGTAAAATATTTGAGGTTACCACACAGATCACAACAATAACCTTCTGAGTTTCAAAACACAATGTACTTTGCCAGCTAAACGTACCTAACTTAACTTAACCTTGAATAAAGAAAGTATGAATACAAGTTTTTTTTAAATATTTAAACGAACATTACACTGCAGTTATTTTTTTTCCCAAGTGAGTTTACATTTCTACGTATACAGAAAAAAATGTCCCGGGTCGATTGCGTCACTTCCAGAGGCGGAGCCGTGTCGCAAGCTCTCTCCTAACAACGGAGCATAGAGCTAACATGGCAGCCGAGAGGCCCCTCTGGCTGGGCGAGAAGGACTGGAGAAGTCCGTAGCAATGTTTACCGACAAACCTACCGAGCTCATAGAAAATCAGCTATAAGAAAGCATGAATTGCACATCGCTAGATGCAGCGTCTAGCGATGTGCAATTTTTGGACGATGCATTGCGTCTGGCTTGCCAGGCTAACAATATAGGCCTGGTCAACCAACTGTTAAAACATTACATAGATAGATAATACCATGAGCTGATGATTTTGGTCACAATCTTTTCATTTCAATTATTGGATGGTGCCGAATGACAGCATTTCAGCTAACAGCTCATCTTTAAGCAATTTTGAAAATATATATATTTTTTACATTCGTTTTAAAAATTAATTTAATTTCCTTTGTGCAGGTTGACAAAATAATCAATTATCAACCAATCATTCACAGTTTTTAGTGTTTAGTCACTTCCAACTAACCACAGATCCCAATGGATTATTGGAATTGAGGGAAAATGATGAGTCACTTGACCACTGGAACTCTACACAGTATAGACAAGTTTTCCCGCGAAATACAGGGGGCTGGTATTTGTCCCACCGGGTGTAAGCTTGTCGCTTTTGCTGAACACCCCAGGGGAAACCTTAAGATACAGTAACACACTTCCTTTGTCTGCATTATTCCCTGTGTAAAGTGTTCGTAGAGGACAAAACTGGATGAATTTGTCACACAAAATGAAGGCTCGCTCTGTGACAAATTACACATCATCCACCCTGCTTCACTCACCGCTTTACATAAGTATTGATGAAATACAAGCATCTGACTTGAAGTTACTCACTGATGTGGTCACATGTTCTTCTGGACCAATGGGATGGCTGCTTCACTGGTAATTCCAACTTGAATGAGTAAATGGAACGGGTTGCGCAGATTATTCAATCATGCGTTTGTGGGGCATAGATCCACACGAGAGCATTTGTGTGTGGAATAGCACAATGCAAGTTACCACCATCCTTTTAAAATAACGCGGTAGGTGTGCACTCTCACCGATTAGACCCGTTGAAAAATAGTCAAAGACACGGCAAAAGACACCAGAAGTGGCGAGCATAGACGAGGGTAGTTAAGGAAGTAGACTGGAAACGCATCAAAAACTCTTACTGTGTACAAATTATTATTAAAATTAAATTATATCTTAAACCAGCCAACAAGCCATTTGGGACTTGATGCGCGCATACCTTTTCTTTCGGGGTGCTCTGATTCGTGCCGAGATCTGCCTTTCTTTTACGTGGCGCGGGCGGGGGAGGAGGAGGCGTGGCCTGCTGCACTTCCTCTTCCTGCACCACCTCCTCTGTGATGGCGCTGGCTGGCACAGCTACCACTGGGAGGGGGCGTACCAGAAGAGATTCAGAAACGGCCTTTACTGTGTGAATGCAAGTTTAATACTATTCAGCACCAGAGATGGCAAAAGTACCCACATTTCTCACTTGAGTAAGAGTAAAATACACACAATACACAAAACAATTTGAGTACAACTACAAAGTACTGATCCAAATATCTACTCGAGTAGAGTAAAAAGTAAAGGCTAAGAAACATACTCAAAAAGTATTTTTGAAAGTAAAAAGTACAGGCTCTAAAATGTACTGAAAATTATTTTTGAAAGTATAAACTACAAAGTAAAAATTGTAAAATTGTATATAGAATGCACTTTTTCAATGCTAGTTTTACAATGTTTGAATAAATTGTTGAAAACCTAGCCTAACTCACTTCACTAAAGGTTCATAAATCCCACTGGCAAACATTGAAATTAACATCTGTTGGCACTACCACCCCCTACTGCCTCATTCATACTATACATATCCCTACCACCTACTGTTAACTTAACTTTGTAAGTACAGTAAGGAGTAGAAGTACCGGTATTTCTGTTAAAAATATACTCAGTAGTAGAAGTGTGAAATAAAAAATTGTTCACAAAAAATATACTCAGTACAAGAAAAAAGTCATTAGAGAAAAAAGTACTTCTAAAAGTACAGATTCATGACAAAAAGTAGTAGTAAACTTAAGTAGTAACAAATAAACAACAATTGTGTTTCTTACTCTGACTCTTGAATTCATGATCGGAGTGTTGGGGATTGAGTGAGATGATGATAATATCGGTTGTGACAGATGAGAGCTCTGTTGCAGTGGAAACCCCTCCACTAGAGTGTATTCTGTTCCGCTCTCAGTCATCCGAATATGATGCATGCGAGTAAACATCGTCTGCGTACACTCCACAGCAACTAGTACCCCGTTAAATATTCATTTCAACAAGAAGGAAAACAACATCGGTTGGAGAATGATGAAACACCTAAAAGATTCAAGCTGTTTCTTTCCGTGTCTGTCTTTCTGTCTCTCTCTTTTTAATCTCGTCTCTGTGAGGAAAGGAGAGGATGTTTGTTCAAAGTTCCATCATGTGATGAAGTCAACGAGCAAGCAAAGGTATGTGCAAGGCTGTTGTCAGTAACAATAAGCAATATCGACTAGAAATCAGAGAAAATAGAAAGGCAGAGAAAAAAAGAACTGTGCCCGGCCTAACAGTGTCAAGTTTTTTTGCGCAGGTTTTCAAGATAGATGCGATCTTTTCACGCCTGCCTTGTGTGTGTGCTTTGTTTACATCATTGCAGCTTACCATAATGTGCAATTCACAGCTCCGTAGTCTCTTCTCCAATTGTCATTATTGGAGAAGGGCCGGCTGGTCAGTGATTTAAATACAACGACGAGTTATCGACCATCTCGAGTCGCAATACAACTGTTCGAATTTCATTTGTGTGCTATGAGACCAGCTTGCCGGCCCGATCATATTGAGCTGCATATGCGGTCTGTCTGCATTGATCTTAATTATTATTATTCTCGTGAGCCTCAATTCATGCTCACGGTATTTTGCCAGTAGCTCTGGCGTTTTGTGAGAGTTCAAACAACACTCTCCTAAGGCTTAAAGCCTAGTAGGCAATTGCTATTGTGGGAACTTGGCTAAGTCTGGGCACGGGCCCAGAAAGCGAGTTCACCGAAGATCCAGTACACCAAGCACGCATCTTTACATGAAACATACATTCATTTTGAGTGTTGTGTTGGTAGTTGTTAAGACTACCACCAGGAATCATAACAGAAGTCATTCTGATTGAAATACGATAACCATTGTGACACAATAAGAACCTAAATATGTTTAATGTCTGCAGCATGTTGCCCAAGACATTATACTGCACGGATACAAGAATATGAAATGTCATCAGACGGACCAAACAGACCACCAAACTTCACAGGGTTATTATAAATAGTTTGAATGCACTCCAGAGATGAGCAGGGATGAGATATTTTGAAAACTATTGAAGAAAAAAAAACACACAACTGCTAAAATATACCCAGATTTTGGCAGAAACAACCCAGCAGTGACAAATACATTGGCATCTTGGTGGAGGCAATTAAAGGGATAAAAAAGGTCCAACTCCAAAGTGAGGCGAGTACTTTCCAGCGTGGGCCAACGCTAAATTGAGACTGTTGCATGCTGCCGCCTGCTAAATTATGCAACAAAACATCTCCTCCAACAGTCATTAGGAGTTGGAACATGCCAGCATTAACATTTAATGGCACATCCACTCAATCTTCCGCCGGCGCATATTTGCTAACATGCAAGAGTCGTTCATTATTTGAGACGCCATTTCGAGTTCTATTAATTAGGGACGCTCAGATTGATAGGATGAACGGAACATGCTGTATTGCGCCCATTTTCAATGAACTGCACTGAACTATTATGTCAAGTTAAATTTAAATCAGATTCATCAGTACATCATTTTTAAAAATGTATAGCGTTGAAAGAATTATAGCACATCGCGTTGATTTTTTCCGATTTAATCCTGTCACTATCTCACAATAAAGAATGAAAAACGGTGCTAATTCCCACAAAATAGCTTAAAAAAAAAGAAAAGGTATTTTTTTATCCGATATAAGGACTTTTTTTCCATTTTTTATTGACAGGATTAGTCGGAAGCCGTGTTAAAGAGTTCAGGAGTAGACATCGCACAAATGGCGTCAAGGGGACTAGAACTCGCGGCACTGTGGACGCTGTCATCTAAATGACAGCACCATCACCATGAATGGGGGCCATCTTTTGGTGCAGTGTCTTTAACCACCTTGCAATCTCCGAACCCCACAAATTTAATTAATTTTTATTGAATTCATTGCGCTGTGAGACTAACATACAGGAGCAAGAGTGTATGTTGATGAATAAAGCAGTCTGTATGTATATGGGCACTATATATGCTATAGTCCGTGAAATGGCTTAGATCAATTTCATAATGTAAGTGTTGCCAACAATCTTTTAATCTGGAGTCATTTTTCCTATATATTTTTATTCATCCAAATGTTTTGTATCAGAGAGTCCATGTGCAAGTGTCCCTCTCCAGTTATGTGACATTTACTTTCAACATGCACAGGGACTTAATTACGGTAATTAGTCTATTTTACATATTATTCTGGAGGGAGAGCGAGAAAAATATGAAGTTTGTTGAAAAGAGCGTTGGAAGTCGTGAGTGAAAAATATCTTAATTACAACCAGACTACACAGAGTCTTGCTCTTGACAGATCACAAGAAAGCAAATTTTGCAAACCCAAAGATGAAAAGAGTGAAATAGAACTTAGCATGTATTTGGCTGGGGCTGGCTCTGTGGCGCAGTCAGTTAGACAGCTGCATCCAGCCCCATACAGTCTTGTGCCTGTGGCTTAGTCCCACAGCACAACACAGCTTTTATGAGATCGGTTCCCCTCACCTACATAAGTACGCTGCATTCCCTTCTCTCTTGTCCCCCTTCAGACTAACCCTGTGAAAGCAGAGAAACAGGGGGGCACGCCTGCGTTCTGACGGCTCCGCTTTCCGAGATGAAATTCGGCATATAATTTGCTGTGATGTAAAGTGCGAATCCAAAAAACGATCAGTTTATTTTATTAAGGTCCCTCCAAAACCCAAACTGTAACCATAGGCTTAACCCTAACCCCTAACCCCTAACCTAACCTTAACCTAACCCTAACAAAATAATCAAATCGTTTCTGGTTATCAGAATGCGGCGTTGTCGAAACTGTTGGTGCCCCCCTGCAAACAGCTAGCCTAGTTGGCAGAACAAGTGCCCGCGGAGTGACAAAAAAAAAAAACAACAAGAAAAAACAAGACAGAATGAGATTTATTTTGCCATGTTGCAATTGCAAACAATGTTAATATTTTGGGTAATAGTTTTAGGTAGGTTGCAGGCTGAAATGGTTTCATTTAACTAAATCATTGGAGTGACATGATTGAAAAAAGTGTTTCTTCGTCTCTAAACGCTAGGATTTGGATAGTATGTCTTTGGAAAGGTGGTGCAAAGAAGATGTGTGTAACACTGTGGATGCCTAAGCCCAGGACAGACAGGTCAGCAAGCTGTTGAACCAGCACAACCTCAGGGCCAAACACTTAACCATGTGACTGGAGGGGATTTCAAGGAATAGCTTACTGGCCCAGCCCCCTCTCCATACCATGGAGTAAAGCCCTCGTTATACCCTACGGAGACGGATTAAATGTGTCTATCCGTTCCAGTCATTGGTCCCGTAGTTTGTGTTTATACCTCCGTCCATATATGGATGTACACTAGAAATCCCCTAGAGGGCGGTGCTGAGTCATGACAGTTGCATGCAAAACGCTCGTGACTCTCTACTGCCTCCACGCGTTGAGCGTGCACCGTTTCCGTTATTAACAGAGGGTATGAATGGGCCTTTATGGACCATTCAACCCTTAGTATGTTAGAGAGCTGCCAGGTTTTGGGGGTATTTTATTTTTGAAGTTGGTGTGAAATGGAAGGAAAAGAATATTTCCACCAGCTCGAAGATCAGACTGATGCACTCACTGGTGATGTCAATCTTTCTGTACACTTGTGAGACGTGGACCCTGACG
>OMKY01057219.1:0-11793 GCA_900302395.1 Bregmaceros cantori | reverse complement strand
GAAGAAGAAAACTTTAGTTGAGTTAAATAAAAGCAAGAAAACTTCAAATCCTGTTTCCTGACGTCTTTGTGGAGCCGGGAGCTCACACAAACACACACACACATACATGTGTGTGTGTGTGTGTGTGTGTGTGTGTGTGTGTGTATTTCTGAATATTCATACATGATAGATTTTCCCCTTTTGGCTAAGGAACAAGCCTCCACATACAACCATGGTGAAAACGGCATCACATACCACATAGAAACGCATTACAGTGATTAGATTGTAGAGCTCCTTGGCCATGTCAACTCCACAAATGGTGAGGGCGAGAGTCCATGCTGTTTATACGTATCACGCGGCCACACCTCGAATGATATTGGGGAATGGATCAAGAAGTTATGTGCTCCTTTTCAATGTTTCTGCAGATGTCTATTGAGACAGCTGTCACAGACAGTGGAGGTGTGTTCATCTAGAGACAGAGACCCAGCTGCCCTTGGTCGCTGTGAAGTGTGCCCTCTAGTGGAATCATATCATGTTGCACCCCTGTAGTGGTCCGGTATAGACGAGTTCGGGGGGTACTTCCGGTTAGGCTGAACATCTAGGTCTATCCTGTGTGTAACTTCTGGTTCCATTTATTTTGACGTGTTTTGGACTACTTTTCAACCTACTCAGTGGGAACGCACACCTACTGTGTTATTTGAAACGGATGGTGGTAACTTGTGTTGTGCTATTCCACACCCAAATGCTCTTGTGCATTTGTGTGATCTGTGACCCACAAACAGGTGATTTAATAATCAATGCAACCCGTTCCATTTTCTCATTCTTTTTGGAATTACTAGTAGAAGCTGCCAGTCTATTGGTCCAGAAGAACATGTGACCACTCGGTGAGTAACTTCAAGTCGGATTTTGACTGTATTTCATCAATATTTATGCAAAATGGTGAACGAAGCAAGGGGGTTCAGTCTATTGCTAGCCTGGTCAGAAGGATGATAAAACTGAATCGTTCTAGTTGTTCCATATATGAAATAAATGCACATATCAATGAAATATCAATTGCAGGCCTCTTGTTTTGCCTATATAGCGTCATCAGGGCCACAATAGGACAGACAGGGCAGAATGGACACACTTGCGCATGCCTTATTGCCTGTGAAATCAGTCGGCGCCTTCAAATGCAAATTGACTTCGCCAGGTGGATGGCAATCAGTGGACTAGAGAAGTGACAAACCACAATGTGTTGCTCTGCCCGGCACATGCATGAGAGCACAGTGTGCCCTGGAGTGGGAAAACTCTTGTGTGCTCAAGGACTCATCTGGCGAGGACACTACAGAATACAGAATAGCTCTGTAAGGCCGTCGGGAGCATCGGCCAGGCTGCATTGAGACGCCTCCTCAGCCAGTTCGTATCATCATAATGCCCATGGTCACTTGCAGATGGCCATTCATTCAGAGTGTGTAACGGTCACTCTTAGATTGTGGATATAGTCATTTATAGGTTGTACATACTGCATAAAAGAAAAGGATGTATTTTTGATTGAGCATGTATTGGAAATGCCATTGAATTTGTATTGCTATCTCCATAATAAAATTGCTGAGTTTATATGTGTGTGTGTGTATGAGTATTGAAATATTGACATTACATGAACATTCTTTTTTTAAATATACAGGCACATCCAAAAATGTGTAAATACGACACGCACATCAGCATGTCAGGCCTTTGAGTGTGTGCACTGTCCACAGGCATCTGAACCTGCACACGCATACCGAAGTGCAGAAACAGCCTGCTGCTACTGCATTGTATGTTTATTATTATCCCTGTATTGCATTTGTTGAATGTTTTCATTTTCTCACTGTCAGACAGTTTGGTCAAAAACGTGGTAGCTAGAAGCACTGTGATGGGGTCTAGGACCCGATGAGTCACTGGCCATGTTCAAAATTGCTCAATCATTCCCCACTTTATACGGAGTGCTCTCACTTATAGTGCACTTTGTAGTGTGCTCAACAGCGAAATCTGGCGACACCAGAGCCAGCGGTGTTCATTTACACCACCGTTGTTGAATAGTAATTTTATCGGCTGGTTTTATGTGAAAGTATTTTGTGTTGACTGAGAGTGCGTATACTTTATATAGAATATGCTCATGTTCACAACAAATGTGGACACCACTACGAAATGGCGTATCCACAATGTGGCACACGTTGTAGTGAGTAGGGAGCGATTTTTGGCCACGGCCACAGAACAGCACAACATCTGTGCCTGGATATCTGTGACGACTGTAAGTGAGATACAGAGAGATTTAAGACAGGAGATTTAAAATTGGGCATGCTGTGACCGCTTAGGAACTCCTGAAGTGTGATGGGGGGGTATTGCCGATTGCAAAATATTTCCACTGTGATCATCTGCTGCGATTCATCAGAAGTTTGGAACTGCAACATTCCCGCACACTTTGCGCCATCTCAGGTGTTGAGCAGCAGCTCTTGACATCTGATGATAAACCATCACTGCAGTCCTCATCAGTGTGGCTGCACAGCCCATGATAAACGGAACCATGGAATATAAAGCCTATGAAATGAAATTGATTATTTGTGCAGTTAGCTGCCATGGGATCAGTGCCCTAAGTTCTGAAATCCATATGTTCAGAAAAGTTAGGGGTTAGAGTAGGCGTTGGGGTAGGGGTTAGGGTAGGGTTCAGTAAGGATTAGGAAACCCCTAACCCTCCTTGCCCTGCCTTGCCCATCCCGTGACGTCAAGTTGTCGTCGTTGGGGCACCATTGATGACGCAGCTATCGTTCTCCTCCATCCGTCTCTGTCTTCTGCAGCTCTTTGGGATTCTGCGAAGGTCAGGCCTGTCCATTCGTGTATATTGTCATCCCATCTCTTTCGTTGTCTTCCCCTTCTTTTTCCCCCTCTAACCGTCCCCTGCAGGATGGTCTTTGTGAGACGGGCAAGGCAGAAAAATGCACATGCTCGCCTTTACCTCACTCAGCACATGTGCATATAATTATCATAAATTATAGTTGTGTGATTCTTTTTTTTTCATCCATATCCAGACGCTTTGTGTAGTTGTAAAATATTTATTATTATTACACTTACAATATGTTATATGGAATGTATACGTTCATGATATATACATTTTAAAGATTTTGGCTGTCCCTTCATTCAATTCATTGTGTGTCTTATGACATTGCTTTAACATGAAATTTAAAAAAAACCTCAGGTGTCATGCCTTAGGTGTTGCCATGGCTACCGTTCTGCTGTTGTCTTCTCTCTTCCGTATCTATGTTTGCGCAGGAGTAGTATGACAGGTAAATCCGTCCCCGCCCTCACGACCCGACTGAATTTTATTTCAATTTTTTGATATTCCCCTAATTGTTTGGCGACGTTAATCGCTTCTTGTGAAGCCACACACTCTATGCGACACACTCTATTTACTCTGTTGTCACCTGACAAACTATTTGGCGGAATTCCGTGTCTGAACTGGGTCCCAACATTTTCGGCAGATCTTTTGACATAATTTAGTTTAC
This sequence comes from Bregmaceros cantori, assembly GCA_900302395.1. Taxonomy (NCBI): domain Eukaryota; kingdom Metazoa; phylum Chordata; class Actinopteri; order Gadiformes; family Bregmacerotidae; genus Bregmaceros; species Bregmaceros cantori. Next base: position 8,296 of record OMKY01057219.1, on the reverse strand, counting down.
CGATTGCTGCACAGTGGAATCTCAAAGTCAAAAATCCTAAAGTCTGGACTAAACACTGAATGCGGTGTTAGTGTACTTGGCCCAGTATTCACAGTGCACATTTTAAATCTGCATTTTTTTCCAATGTTTTTTTTCAGCCCATTCAGGCTGTTTTTTCCAAATTTTATTTATTAGGGTTAGCGAAACAGGTGAAGATGGGGGGCAGACATGCGGGAAATACGTCGGTGGCGAGATTCAAACCACCGACTCTTCGATCTTTACAGCACACCGACTGAGCTACTGGGCAGCACCTAAATCTGCATATTTCTAGGTTAAATGTGCATACGTACCATGTGCCAACAGGCAATAACACAACCTGAAGTATGACACATTTTTCACATGGGTTTCCATGTGATACGCCATAGCAACCACTTCTGGGCAGGCCTTAGCTCTGACCTTGTCATTGAGCAGACCTCGAAGCGGTCATGAAGAGCAGTGGAGGGTTGACTGCTGGAAGTGGAATGTCTGAAGAGATGCGTGCGTTGTGGACCATGTCTTACCCATCACGTCGGAGCACATCAACAATGTGCAGACCTACACAACCAGTGAATAACATAGGGGATACCATAACACTGAACTGGAGAGAGTGACAGAAAACCTTTCCACTTGGGAACAATTCTCTGTAGGAGAATCAGTTTTATAGGTCAAGGTACTTTATTTACTATTACATGCTCTTTATTTATTTCTACTATTTATTATTATGTATTATTATAACATACATACATGTACAGTGAAATTCTTCCTCCACATTTAACCCATCCCTGAGGAGCGGTGGACAGCCACAGTGCAGCGCCCGTGGCTGGTGCAGGATCCCGTGCGGGATCAGCAGCAATGCCACCCGCACTATTCTTGGTTCTGGCAAGGAACAGGTCTTGGATATAGCATAGCGGGCACCAATGGATTTCTTTGCAGCTCAAAAAACACGGGGGAGAGGAAGAGATGTGACGTGTAGTGGACAGTGTTGTAAGGGTTGCTGCAAGAAGTCACACACACACACAAAGCGCTGAGTACAGCGATCACGCAATGCATCATGCAAGAGCATGCAACCCCAGAGGCGAACTATGTAAACCTGTCGATTGCCTATGGTTATCGCTTGTAGGATCCAAGCTGTAGACCGAAGGTTCTATAGACCAAATGTTCGCGAAGCCGAGCGCTACCGCCGCACAGCATTAAGTCGCTGAACTCTCTCCACTCCCCATTTTCTCTCGCTCACGTTCACTCTGGGTTAGGGGTTAGGGGTAGGGGGTAGGTTAGGGGTTAGGTTTGGGTTCGGGTTAGAAACTTTGTCTATAGAACATTCGGTCTAAAGCACCTTCCAGCTACAGACATGATTGCATCGCTTTGCAGCCTTTCGCTGTCAGTTTAATTAAAAGGTTTCTAAATCCAACCGTTTTACCCCCGTTACATATACTATAAACTTTAGTAATTGACTGGTATGCATTAACAGAGTTATGCATTAGGTAACGTCCCTTATTGTAAAGTGTTACCAATTTGGTCTTGGCTGAAGGGTGCTATCGAACATAATTATCCACCATTAGTCCACGCTGTGCCTTTTCAAACATCCTTATTTCCCATGAATAATTACACAAAGCCATCCCCTCATAAGTCTTATCAACTGCAAATGATTCTATAAGAGCAGTTGCCGTTTGTGGCAACCGATGAGTAAGGCCGCCAGCAGTCTATTAACTTTGAAAGGGCGGATGAGTGATATTATGTCTGGGTAATTAAAATGTCAAACATTGTGTAAAAATACAATTGCTTTGCATCAGCGATGTGCAATTGCTGTGGCGGTAGTAGCAGTGGTTGCTGCTGCTATTGTTCCATTGGCATTATCATTATACCCAATTATTTTACAGGAAGTCTATTATAGTTAAATGCCGATATCGGATTGGTCATGGGTGGGTGAGTACGGACACACAGCATCTGCCATTTAACATTCAGGCGATCAAGGGTTCAATTTGGGTTGGACAATGTGAAAAGCCTATCGGTGAAGGGTTACAAATATATAAAACAATATTCATCAACAGTAGAATAAAATGGCATAATTCCTGGGGGGAGGTTCAGAAACAAATGTGTACTGACTGTCGGTTATAACCATGTGAGTTGACAGTTTTGCAAACATTTTTCTTGGCAAAATCATTTTTTTTCGTTGTCATGCTTTTTCATTAATAAATATTGTCAACCAATTTTATGACCTATGCCTTTGTCATTTGGCAATTCATCACATTATTTGTTGTACATGTAAGAGTAAATGAAAGCAATTGCATAGTTTTACTAATCTTTAGACCATAACCTGTTTACAAAACATGTTAAAAACATAGCTAATGAAATCAAATTCAACCTATCCAACTTTAGGCATCTAAGACCATACCTGACAATAGACGCAGCCAAACTACATGCAATCTATGATACTTTCACACACATATCTTACTGCTTGCTGCTTACTGCTATCTTACCTGCTCACAAACAAACCAGACAACACTTAAACCAATAGAATCACTTTACAAGCAGACATATACAGAAGCCCAAATATTACCACGACTACAAAATATGTGGATGCCTCTCTTACTTGGAACTTTAAATGACCTTGCTCCGCCTCCACTAAAAGAGTTCATAATCCAAAGGAACCTGGGCAGAGCGACCAGAGCCTCAGCCAGTGGAGACTTTAGTGCCTTTTAGGCGCACCACATTTATCCGTACCGTCATCTCAGTCAGAGCCAATCACCTATGGAATAGTCTCCCTGCTCAAATAAGGGAAACTGCTATTCAAACTTTAAATATAATCTCAAAAAATGGCTAAAGGAAACCCAAACTTGCAGCCACTGATCTCATCCATTCCATCTACACAACCAATCTCCTCATCATCTCGTGTTTGTGTGTCTTTTAATTTGCCACTTCTCTTTTCACTACTGATGAAAAGCTGGTCCATCCACATTATTATCTCATGTTGATCAATGAGCACTGCCCCTGTAAAATAAATAATCATCGTTAGGAGCAGATTGACACAGCAAAATTGCATCAAGTGCCTTCCTTACAACCTGTTCCATGACAAAACTAACCCAACCTGCTCATCCAACCTGCACCTTTTCAACCACCCTTCCCTCTAGTAGGTGCGACAGAGCCCTGTCTAATAATACCACCAGTTGAGCAAATAGCTTCTTTCACCACGCAGTGATGCTTCTGAACTCCATGTTCTGCACCACAACTGTTTCAGTGACAAAGACTATCAATCATCAGATGTTAATATCTGGTAGCAGAATGTGCACAAACATTCTGACAGTCTACCACTACTTCTTTTCAAGTTATGTTTTGGGCACAAGAGCCATTTTTCATTCTTTATTTGAGAGATAGTAATAGGATTAAATCGGAAACTGGGATGAAGTGGGGAGACGTATCTATAACCACTCTGCCTCCCCCAACACACCGCACCCCCTACCTTTGCTTTTTTTACCTTTCACTAATCCCTGTAGACTTCTGTTGTTAGGCCAAAGACATCAAAACATGTTGTTTAAATGAATATAGGTCTCCTACTCCCAACACAAGCAAATGCCAGACTTGCAAATCACTACTTTTTTTAACGATAACATGAGGAAATAGGCTGAATATTTAACTTCCTCTTAAATCTGCTCAATTGACACTCTGTATGCATGTGGTTACAGGAGTGGTAGGGTCTGCGCTCTTCAGTTGAGTAAGTTGTTCACAAACACGCTTCCCACCAGCAGATGCTAAAGACCTTCACTCAGATGAGATAGGATTGTCAGTGAATGTTTGCCCCCCCACACCTCCCTTCCTCCCACTCCCCGCCCGCACACACTCTTCCCTTCTGTGAGTTCAAGAGTTGGACGCCGGTTGCTGTTCCCAGCGAGCCCCCACACAGAGGCCGGCTCACCTGGTAAGTCCGGGCTGAATGGAGCCAGTGACGGCGGCCGTATTGATTGACCCAGAGGGTGCGAAAGGCCAACGCAATTAAGGCGACAAGAAAAAACAGAGCGTTACACAGTGTCAATAAAAGGACACTTCAGCAGGGGCCACACAAAGGGCATACCGGGGCCCTATTTTTAAGGGGGCCTTCTTCACCAATGGCCAGGGGGTGGGTCTTTTCCAAGGACTAAGAGGCAATAGCTTTGGAAGCTTGATGAGAGAGAGTGAGAGAGGGCGAACATGGTGGGTGGTTGGTGAGGCTAATGAATATTGTATTTGCATTGAATGAATAATAATGATTTGTTATTCAATGGTTATGAGACTGTATTTGTTTTAATCATTTCACCTCGGTGCCCTAATCAATTATTTATTAATAATTAAGCAAATTAAATGTGAAAAAAAAAAATTGGAAATCAAATTTTTCTGGGTCCATGTCTAATGGTTAATGGTCCAACACGTTGGACCATTAAAACGCTGGTCTATCGAGCTGACCCCTTCTTGGTGGCCACTGCCTGTAGAAAGACAAAGACTGAACCTAAACACTGGCTGCATCCAAAATCACACCCTACTCACTAGCGCGCTACATAGTTGATGCACCGTTTTGTTGTGTTGCCCGAATGTTTAATGATAATTGATATCACCTATATACTGGACTCAAAGTAACCCAAAATGCAGCGAAAAGCAGTCTACTACGGATGGTCAGTAACCAAGCAATCCATACCATGATGCATTGCTGTCTCCCCAAAGCAGGAAGAACACATGGTGGACAGGGACACAATGAGTGTCAGAAAATGCGTCTTGATTTTGCTGTTGAATACACTATAGTCAGGGTTGAGTAGTAATTGACTGCATGTAATCGGATTACAGTAATACGATTACAAAAAAATTAAATACTAAATTACAATTCAAACTAGGCCAATGCAGTTGTCCTGACTGCTAAAGGTGTATCTCTGAAAACAAAGCTAAAACATTTTTATTATAATTTTTTAAATTTTTATAAATTAATCTGCCGCAATTTCCTTATTTAATAGTGGGTATTTGGCAGAAGTATAAGTACAGAATAAAAATCCTGCCAGGTTTTGCTTCTAGCTGGGTTATAGGACAAGGTGTTGTTACTTATCAGCTGGCTGAATAAGATATTATTGTAAATGGATCAAGCTAATCTGTGGTATGGATTTTTACTCCAGAAGGTGAACTAAGAGGCTTTTTTGTACAGTTTTCCACATTTAATTCTGGTGTTTCTCAAAATGAAGGTTTAACACTGGACCACAAATTTATGTTTTTTGTTAAAATAAACATTTGAGTAAAATTGTCCCTAACAATTGCAATTGATTTTTTTTTTCCATTTTGGTTTGTCGAGTTGGTCTTAAAATGTAATTTAGAAAGGTCTTAAAAAGTCTTTAATATGCTGTAGGAACCCTGGTATGCGTAGGGCTGAGTGTTCATGCTATTTTGTGTGTGTGTGTGTGTGTGTGTTGTGGGACAAGCTTGCGGTTGCCAGGTAGTGAATGAAGGACTAGATGAAGTACTACAAGCGAACGGTCAGCTGACTCATAGAACACTCACTCATCAAAGGAAACTGCCATCTTTTTCCATGTCCTTAAGTGTGTGTGTGTGTGTGTGTATGTGTGTGTGTGTGCGAGTGCATGTATGATGTCTGATGTGTGTATGTTCAAGCCGGGTTTGGTAGTAACTTGCCACAATTATAGATACTTTATGTCCAATCATTTTTGCATTTTTGAACAATACAATCACTATGTGTGATTGATCATCATTGTTGTATCCAAATGCAGTTCATATGAAAACATACATTGCTTCAAGGTATTTTCAACATACAAATGCCCCATGCATCACTGTGGAATGAACAGTTTGGAAATGCCCCATAGTGGACAGCATCCAGTCACATTCATCATCCAAAATTGTTAGTAGAACTAGGCCTATTCAGTTGTCCCGACTGCCAAAGGTAAATCCCTGAAAACAAGGCAAACATTTTTGGGGAAACTCCATTCACTTGGACCAAACAAAAATTCGGCCATGTTGAATTCAGCCATCTTGAAAGTCTTGTTGGCCTCCAAAATCTAAACAGTTCATGAACCTAAGCTAGAGCATTAATACATTAAATCTGAGACAAATCCATCCATCCTTTCACAAGTTATAGCACTAACACGAGGTGGCACGCGCAAAATCATTACATCCCCTTGTTTCGGAGATAGAAATAGAACATACACTAAACCAGTCTGTTTCAAACACTCAAAATAAGCACAGGAAACAAAATTTAACTAGAAGCACTCAGAGATTGCAAACCTGCCCCGTAGTGGTACAAAAAAATAGCACTTTTAGTGCTAGCAGTATATGTGGCAAACCATCAGCAACGCAAGTACTCAAGTGGCCCGATTGCGATTGACGCCACCGGGGAACATGCCAACTACATTTCCCAGCGGCCCCTGTGACCGCGGTAAGGGAGCAGGACAAGTAATGCGACATAATTTACAGTTCTCCAAGCAGGCAACCTGTTTCATCATGATGTTTGATGCCCTGAATGTTTAAGGAGTTATTTATTCATTTGAAAATGTATTTCTTCTGAATCTCTTACTTCATTTTGTATGAATGAATAATACACTCATTGTGTATTATGTATTAGCTCAATGATTGCTTTCGTAGCAGCACATCAACTGTGGATGTGGCGCTGGTTAGAAGCTTGCATTCTTTCCCATTCATGGTGTGTGCACGTAGTACATAGTCTATTGGTTTGAACTTCACACTCTAACTGTTAACCCAAGAGGGGGAAGAGCCAGCTAGCCACCTGGACAGATATGCACATTTAGCACCATTTAATTTGTAGAGACCCTGTGGATGTAGACGATTTGGATATCCATGGAATATTTTTTGGGAGAGGTGACTGGATGGACAGAAGGGTGGTCAGGAAAAACAGACTTCAAAAACAGGCATATGTTTTTGCATTGTGTATTTACTGTTGTTATGAGTATAAATAGCTTTGTGTATGTGTAGGTTATGCTATGTGTGTGTGTTTGTGTGTGTGTGTGTGTGTGTGTGTGCGTGCATGTTACAAGTCAGCGGGGACAGCTGGACGAACGGTGCGCATCGTCCGTGGACCGCCCATCTACATCTCTGGCTCAATATAATCTAAAGAATAATACTTTTGAGTTGTTAATAAAGGGCTCTTAAAACCTCCTTTCTGCCTCCTCTCTGGGTTTCTAAATGTTTGGGCATTGCTGATGATTTTCAAGATTTTCCTTTTATAAATCAACTGTACATATGTCATATAGGAAATAAACACAGTGTATTTGAGAAGTGAAATGAGGTCACATCCCCTAACCCACATCATGGGTTAAGGAAAGGTAACTAAGCTGTCAATTGCAACTGTGAGAAACATAGTGAGGAAATGGAAGATCACACACACTGTAGTTAAAGGACTGTAGTGGCAGGCCAACAAAAATATCAAATAAGCAAAGGCTTATGGTGAGAACAGTCAAAGTCCAACCCCCACACCAGCTCCAGAGACCTACAACATGATGTTGCCGCAGATGATGTAACTGTACATCGCTCAACTATTCAGCACACTTTGTGAGAGAGTAACGCAGAGGAAGCCTTTTCTGTGCAAATACTTCAAACAGTCTCGCTTGAGATATGCCGAAGCACATTTGGACAAACCAGCTTTATTTTGTAATAAGGTGCTGATGAAACTGAAATTGAATTCTTTGGACGTAACAAGAGTCAGTATACATGGCAGAAGAAGAACTCAGCATTCTACGAGAAACACTTGCTACCCACAGTAGAATGTGGTGGTGGTTCTGTAGAGCGATGTGGCTCTACAGGTTCTGGCAATGTCGTCGAAGTAGGAGATTGCATGTATTCCAATCAGTATCAGTAGATACTTGCCAAAAATGTGCAAGAGTCAGTGACAAAGTTGAAATTGTGCCGAGACTGGATTCTTTAACAAGACAACGACCCTAAAGACAAATTCTACCATAGAACTCCTGCAGTGGAACATGTTCAATGTTCTGGAATAGTCATCTCAGTCCCCAGACCTGATCAGTATAGAAAAGTGCAATCTAAACCAAGCTGTCCGATGGGATTGGAGATGTTTTGTAAAGAAAAATGATCAAAAATACCTTCAAACAAAATTGAGACTGTCATTGGGAGCTATAGGAAGGCTATAGAGGCTGTTATTTCCGCAAACGGAGGATCCACTAAATGTTGTTGCTTTTCTGTGACCTAGAAACATGGGTCCACTTTTCAATTATTGCTGTGCTTTTCTGCTATGGGATATATTTAACTGACATTGCTGATCTGAACAACCATTTATAAAGGAAAG
>OMKY01057218.1:0-11364 GCA_900302395.1 Bregmaceros cantori | reverse complement strand
CTGTGCAGCGGGCACAGCAAAGTGTTGTGAATTCAGGGAGGGGGTGTCACACGCACAGGGGTGGGGGTGAACACCTCGTAGTCTGTCTGACCGCTGGGGCACTACTGAAGGCTTCACAATCAGCTCTCTCCATCTCTCAGTGTCCTCGGCCACTCGCATGGTGTCACTCAGCCTGCAACTTGGATCCACTCTTGGATGTTATCTTCCCATCGCATTCTCTGTCCTCCTCTCCTCCTTCCACCTGGCACTGTGCCTTGAAGGATGTTTTTTTTTTTTTTTTTTTTTTTTTTTTTTCGGCGTCAGCACCGTTTTTCCATCTTTATTGGTTAGGATTAGTCGGAAACTGGGTTGAAGAGATCGGGGGTAGACATTGCAGACAAGTCGACGAGCGTAGTCGAACTCGCAACACTGCGGACGCTGCGGTAGACGCAGCGCCACTAACATGAATGGGATCGCGTTAGGTGCGGTGTCCATAACCACTCGGCCAACGCGGACCCTTGAAGGATGGTTTTTGAGAGTCCTTGGCATCTCGGGACATGTCTGTACCATTTTAGTTTTTGTTTTTTAACTGTGGTTAGTAGATCGTCATATTGTTCGATCAATGGCTTAAAACAAAACTGCAACTACGGAATTGTATTTATTTATTTTTTTGGTGTATATAGTCAATTTTTAATATACTGACAGTTGTATTATAAAGTTTGGTATATTTGCTATGTACATGGCTCTGCCGTGCACTACACGTTGGTTTTCTCACCGACTGGTAATTCTTTTTGTTTCCTGAACTGTGGGAACTTTGGAGGCAGCTCGATGGAAAAAAAGCCACAGAGGAATATAACCATGATCATTATTATTATTATTACCGTCTGTGTCTATGAGCTCTGTGCACACATTCACTCTGTGTCTCTTTCCAACTCACTTGCTGCAATGAACAATATCAGTTCCAACTTCAGTTATTCATTTCATTCCGAGACCAGAATAAAACAAGCGTTGGACCATATGAAGATCTGCTAACCACAGTCAAAAACAACGAAAAATAAAAATGGTACGGACATGTCACAAGATGCCAAAGACTCTCAAAACAACAATTAGTGCTGCACCGATGCCATTTTTTGGTGCCGATACCGATACTCGATACCTGGCTCTGCAGTATCGGTCGATACCGATACCAACTGATACCGATACCAAGTTTGAAAAAAAGTGCTGTTGGTAGTACCTTCTTCCCAAGGGTTGGGAAGAAGTTACTAGTGTTATCACGTTCATTTTTACATGCAGTCTATGATTAATAGTAGTGGAGGAAAATTATAAAAAGCAATAAGTAAGAATTAATAACAAGAATGATTTCATTATTTTAATATTTCATTGTTTGGGTGGTATTGGGGTAGTAACTGAAGAGTTCAGATGCAAAAACCCCTTACTCCACTTGACCACTTTTTGAGAAAACCTTTTGAGAGGCAGATGAGAAGAGATATTTTAGACACTGCGGGGAGCGGGTTTTACTTACTTTACTTACATTTTTCACGAAAACATTTAATTTACATATTCTAGATTTAGACAAGTTTCCGGCATACAGCGTCGGAAAAATGGTATCGGTCCGATACTGGGCGTAGGTACTCGCCAATACCGCTACCACAAAAAAGGTGCCGATACCGAGTACGTCCGATACCGATATCGGTATCGGTACAACACCAACAACAACCCTCCAAGGCACAGTGCCAGGTGGAAGGAGGAGAGGAAGACCGAGAAAGTGATAGGAAGATAACATCCAAGAGTAGGGGTGTCATGGTAACCGGTGTGTACGGTAAACCGCGGTAAAATATTTTGATGGTGAGGTCAAAATATGAATTTCCAAACGGTCGGTTATCGCGATCGGTTACCGTACCGTACACCGTGACACCGGGATCACTTTGATTACCATGATGAATGTTTTGATAGACAACAACCTGACAAACAAACAACTGTCTGTCCCTCGTACTCACTTTCCCGAATTTCAAGCATGGCGGGCGTAGAAAGACACGCACGACAAAGACATCTGTCCTTGTACTTTTCGCATTTTAAACGGACAAAATCTGCAGCTTGCGCATATTTCTTGTCTATTATTATTGTTATATTTATATATATATTTATATGTCTATTCGGCGGTCCGAACAGGCGATCCTGAAGCCAATCATATCCCATTCGCTGAACGCAGCGTTGTCCGTGGCCTTTTCCCATTTTATTTATTCCGGGTATCAAAGAGTGAAATTTTTATAATCGTGCCGCGAACAATGCGTCTTGAAAATAGTCCGTCTCCTCAAAGCTGAAAGTACAACAACAACAGGGCCCATTGCCAAATATACGCCTTGGTGAATGGGTACTGTTACGTATGATGTAGTGTGCGATTGTAAAAAAACAATCTGCTTATTTTGTTAACATTAGGTTAGATTTGGGGATAAGAGGTTAGTGTGGATAAAATATGAATATTCATCAATATTAGGGTTAAGATTAGGAGTTATTGTTAGGTGACTGGCACATGGTAAAATGCTCAAGTTAAAGGCCACTTAGGGCTTAGGTTATGGATTAGAGTGAATCAGTCAACGGGCAAGTTTAGGAGGTATGGATCGTGTTTAGGAATCACACACTACATCATCCATTCGACAGAGGTCTCGAGAAAAAACGGAGCTGTAATGAACCGATACTTTAAGATATTATTTTGTTTTAAAGTTATTGTTACTGAGAATTCTGCCATTATTACTTGTATAATCATATACAAATAATAATAAAATCCAGGTGGAATATGCATTAGTTCTTTACAAGGCACAGTTTACCTGCAGCAACATTATAACTGTAAGGAAATTAATTCTAGCTAGACATTTCATAAACAAACTTGATAATTGTTGAATGCCTACTTAATGACAGTTTCCCTCTATCTCTGTCTTTATTTATTTTTTACACTAAGGGTGAAGCAATGTCGTGTTGCCGATGCGTGGACAATGCGTTGGTTCTGGGTCGGCACGTTTTTTAAAAAAAAAATTTATACCGCAATAATACCGGTTACCGCGATAATTTTGGTCACGTTATCGTGACCGTAAAATTTCATACCGTGACACCACTAGCAACGATGCAATATGAGCAACGGTGCAATTAAGGAATAAAGTTACTTAAGTAACAAAAGTACTCAGTAACTTTTAGTAAAAATGAATAAATAAATAAATTAGAGCGAGAGTGCCCGAGAGAGAGAGACCAAGAGGGAGGGAGAGAGAAAGAGAGCGTGCCCGAGAGATAGACAGAGAGAGAGACCAAAAGAGAGAGAGAGAGGCGGAGAGAGAGAGCGAGAGAGATACACTGCCTGAGAGAGAGAGAGCGAGAGAGAGAGAGAGAGAGAGAGAGAGAGAGAGAGAGATGACACCAATGTATGTATGTGCCAACAGTTCCCAACGGGTGTCGCTAAAGAAAGTAATGTAACGAGTAACGAATTGCTGACATTCAGTAAAAAGTATTTTTTTCACCTCAAATTTACTTGAGTAAAAATAGAAAGTAACTTGTGAAAAACGTACTCCAAAAGTAAAAAAGTACAGAAAAGAATTGTAATGGAGTAAATGTAATGCGTTACTGCCCATCTCTGGTTGTGAGTAACCTTAGCTTCTACATTTCCCAATGAAAAAAGGTTCATCTAATCCTGCAGCTTCAACCAAGTCAGTGGTTTCCCTGAGAAACGCTCCAATATTATTTATAGGGCGACGTCTCCACATGTCAGACAAGTTTCTCTCGTGTGCTCTTGATGTCGACTGACGGCCCAAACAGCACTCAGTAAAAGCTTCCGATGATGAAATCAAATCAATGTGAAGGTAATTCTGGAAGCACTTTGTGGAGCAGGTGAAACGCCGGTAGTGGAGGAGATTTAGTGACTGCTGCCGAAGGAGGCGGGTTTTCATGGAAACTCAGTAGTGGCTGTAGCTCGGTTGGTAGAGCGGCCGCTCCAATGACTGGATGGTTGAAAACCAAAAGGGTGGTGGTTCGAATCCCGCCTCCGACAGTCTCCATGCCAAAGTGTCCTTGGGCAAGACACTGAACCCCAAATTGCTTCCAATGGGTCGTGGCGAGCTGCCTTGTATGGAAGCAGCGGCCATTGGTGTGTGATTGAGAGGTCACTGTAAAGCGCTTTGAGTGTCACTATGTGGTATAAAAGCGCTATATAAATGCAAATCTTTCTTTCAATGCTTTATTTAAACCTTTTTTTCCTTTTTCACTAAAAAAAAATGTAAAATAAATCCCTTTTCTGTTTTGTGTTGACATTGTTCATTACCTGTTGATCTTAGAGTTGTTTCATGCCCAACTAAAATTCCATGTGTGTGTACTGTTGTCATGTGCATGCAGTGTTGTACCCGAACTTCGTTCAAAGAACGAAGAACGCCATTCACAGCCTCGCCCCTCCATTCCTAACCCATCTGCTCCAAACGTCCATCCCGTCCTGTTCCCTCCGTTCTTCCTCCTCGATTCTCCTCACTGCCCCCTCTGCCTCAGCAACACGGGGAGACGTAACATTTTTTTTGACGTGTTTATGTTTTCTTTCGTAAAATTGGCTACTTTTGCTTCCTTGAAAGTGTCCTTGTGTAAGGTGTGTGTTCAGAAAGGCGCTCATAAATAAAATGTATTCATTCAGCATCACAATGAAATGACTAGTAAGCTGCCTCGTACACCGGTGCGACTAAATAAAAACAGACGGACACGCTTGGTCGCACGGGCATGGCGCCTGTGCCGCGCATGCTCCTGCAGGCCGGTAATTGAATAGATCCGGTCTACGCGGTGCGGGGTTGGCAGCGGTGCGGGGTTGGCAGCGCTCCCGCGCGTTGGCCCCGGCCAGCAGCATACAGGGAGTAGATAATGCTGGGGACCGTGTACGGCGCTACGCGCGGGGGCCGCGGGGGTTAGCGGGTCATTACCACTGATGATGTGGGGCGGGGGCTTCACGCCGGGCATCGGGGGACGCAAGAAAAACACGTCTGTCAGTGTCTGTGCTTTCTATGACATTGCAGTTGCTGCACAAATGGCTAGAAAACGCTGACCTGCAAACAAGCAGTTTGTGTTAGAAGATACGAGAGACAGACAACAGACAACGGGAAGGGGGTTGATGGAGCAAACAAGAGAAATATCCCTCCAAAGAAGTGCCTAGAAACCAAAGCCCCATTCATACCCCACGTGCAGATACGGAGATACAGAGTAGTCATAAAAATCACTTAAGTAAAAGTACTCAGCAAAGTATTACTCAAGTAAAAGTAAAAAGTAGTCATCCAAATAGTTACTCAAGTAAAAGTAAAAAAAAAAAAACTACTCCACAAAAAAGTAACTTTCAGTAAAAATAAATAAATGTGACTTGCGACTCTAAATTCAGATTTAGAGTCGCAAGTCACATTTATTTATTTTTACTGAAAGTTACTTTTTTGTGGAGTAGTTTTTTTTTTTTTTTTACTAGCTACTAGAGGACGTAGCTACTAGAGGAAACAATGCAGACGGGTGTGGAAAGATCGTATTTTAGCATTAACACCCACCGTTCGGCAAGAACCATAACCACATGGTTGAGAGGCAGAGAGATTTAACCATAGGATTAGTTAAAGGATGATACTCAGTCTCGGGATCCAAGACAATGCCAGCAGGCTGAACCAAACGAAGCCTGCTGCCTAAACAGAGGAAGCTACAGGTGCTAGTGGTTAGCATTAACTCTTAATGGATAGCTTCCTGCCTGGGACTGGCGCCCAGCGCCTTACGGGCATAGCGCCCTCAACGGTCAATCCCAGGAAGTGGTGCTGGAGCGCCACTGGTAACAATAAATAAATAAATACATTGGGACAATTTTTTTCAAAATGTAATTGAATGCCCCATTTATTCAAAGCAACATGTTTATCCTGGGTCCGACTTTTAACCGAGATGGAACTTGTTTTCGAGTTGTCCCGGTTGATATGAAACAGTAAAATGTATTTTACTCGAGTAAGAAATGTGGGTACTTTTTGCCATCTCTGGTCATTGACCCCGTTGTGTGCGGTGCAGAGAGCGGACGCCACCTGCTGTTATTAGTGCATGTGCATGTATTACGTGCTGAGGGATGTGATTGGCCAACGCCAAAAAGGGGGTTGGGCCTAGAGACGTTGGAGGGAGCGGAACAGGGATGTAAATAAACCCTGGTGAATACATCCACAGCATACCACCACTGGAGAACCTGGTAAGCAGGGCTTAAAACGTTCCGTTCTGAACGGTTCAGGCAGGTCTACATTTAACGTTTTCATTCTTGGAACTGTTCCGCCACCAAAATATTGGTCCTGAACATTTCGTTCGTTCTTTAAGTTCCTTATATTGTGCAATGTTAAGTTTAGATGTAGTTTTTATACAAAATATATTTGGTGGACTTTCAAACTCCGAAGCAACTGTATTAAAGCCATTACATTCACTTCCTTGTCTGTCCACAAGATGGCATGGGGCTTGATGACTGACATTGAAAGTGGACGGAAATAGTCTCCCAGACATAGGATATGCTAAAATATATAGAGAACATAAAAAACATTTTTAACCGGTTTTGTGGATTTCATAATGTTCCATTTCTGTTCCGGAACAGTTGAAGAAATCTTTTTTCGTTTCCATTTCCGGTCCTTGTAAAATTCTGGAAAATACTGTTTCGGTTTTCGGTTTTCATTTTTGTTCCTTGAACCGGTTTGGAGCCCTGCTGGTAAGATGACTTTTGATGATTTGGAAAATGATCCAAGGTGTATTCGGCAAACCGTGACTCTTTGGGGAAACGTTATGGTAGCTGTCACCTTCTTACTTCCGTGCATCTTTTATGTTAAAGTGTGCATAACATTTCCTCTAGGAGGTGCAATTGTCAGAAAAAATAAGTTCTGTTGTTGCTTTTGCTGTGGCCACCTGCCATAAAAAAAATACTCAAGTAAAAGTAGTGTTACCTCATCAAAAATACTCAAGTAAAAGTAAAAAGTAGTCATCCAAATACTTACTCAGGTAAAAGTAAAAAAGTACTCATCAAAAAAGTTACTTAAGTAGCGAAAGTACTGAGTAACTTTCATTAAAAAAATGAATGAATGAAAGATTAAAAGATGATCACCTGAGAGGAAGAGCACCCAAGAGAGAGATCAAGAGAGAGAGAGAGCTAGAGAGCCTGAGAGAGAGAGTCAGAGACCGAGAGGGAGAGAATGCCTGAGAGAGAGACACCAAGAGAGGGACTGCAAGAGAGAGAGAAAGCGCCCGAGAGAGACCAAGAGAGAGAACGCCCGAGAGAGAGAAAGACAGAGAGAAAGAGCGAGAGAGACTGCCCGAGAGGGAGAGAGAGATATGACGTCAACATATGTGCCAACAGTTCCCAACGGATGTCACTAAAGACCAAGTTAATGTAACAAGTAGCGAATTGCTGGCATCTCAGTAAGAAGTTTTTTCTTTTCACCTCAAATTTACTCGAGTAAAAGAAGAAAGTAACTAGTGAAAAATGAACTCCAAAAAAAGTACACAAACAAATTGTAACTGAGTAAATGTAATGCGTTTCAGGCCATCTCTGGTGGCCAACTATACATATCTTTCTCTAACTGTAACCTGTTTTGGTCTCAGGGCATCGCCGGACATTCCCATAGCCTCCGCTATTATGTATTTGAGAGTTAAAAACTGTTTGGACTGTGCCCGAGACTCGGCGCATCATAAACGTACGAGTGGGGGAGCATGGTGGCAGAGTGGTTAGGGTGTGCGTCCCCCCAGGCCACAGGCCGAGCAGCGCTGCAGGTTTGCATCCCCTCCCTGGCTTTTGTGCAATGTCTCCGCCCGACTCTCCATCCCAGATTGGATCCTGTCATTATCGCTCTCAATAAGGAATGAAAAAATTAAATAAATGTACAGATTATTATGAACCAACTGTGCAATTATCTCTTCTTATCAGGGCTTTGAACCGGTTCAAGGAACAAAAACGAAAACCGAAAACGAACTTTTGTGGAAATTTACAAGGAGCAGAAACGGAAACAAAAAAAAGGATTTCTTCAACTGTTCTGGAACAGAGAGGGAACAGAAAGGGAACATTATGAAATCCCCAAAACCAGTTAGCGGAACGGTTCCAAGAAAGAAAACGTTAAACATAGACCTGCCTGAACTGTTCGGAACGGCAGTATTGCTCCGTATTCATCTGTTCATATGTGGCAACAAAATACGCAATGGAGGGACAGAATGTGTATAGATGCACGCCGTGTATCTATATCCGTAGTTGAGTTGAGCTATGAATGGGCCTCAAGCGCCTCACAGTTTCTAACTTTATTAGGTTTTTCTCAGCGAACATTGTGGTCCCCTCACTATTTCTGCAGCTCTTTGTTGATTGATGTTTGGCAAACAGACGGACAGATTGGCAAATAAACAAACACACCCAACCGCACACCGCTGTTGTGGGTAAGCCACCTAAGAACTAGTGCATTCTGAGCAATCTCCATACCATTTATCTAATGTGAGGAAAACACACTGCTGCTTGAATGTGAAAGTGAGATCTTTACTTTTAAAAATAAAACATCACTCAAGTCAAGTTGATGTGAATAGGTTTTGGTTCATACTCATATACAGACAGATAAATACAGGACGACGCGGCACAGAACCGTGACATAGCATGACAGTGTAAGAGCCAGCATAAAGCACATGGCTCAAACATGAACCGAGAGAACAACACAGTCATTGTGATGCCACAGTTGACATCCCTGCTACCCAGATTATTCAAGCCTATTTCCAATGGACACACAACAATATTGTTAAACACAGCACTACACTATTAATTTGCATTATTTCCATTCTTAATCTCCAATTATACCTTCTCAATTATTCAGATAACGAAACAATAGTTTCTCCATTAAACTGTGTTTTCCACGTCCTGTTTTATCTTAGCACACTGCTGCTGGCCGTCAGGAGGACGCTGTGTTATTAATGTCCAAAGATATCTCCATGTGTTTTAATGGCTTTATCTATAATAAGACGCTTTGTGATCGTGACCAAATGGAAAGCAAACATGAGTTATTTCCAAAGCATTACAAAGTGACTGACGGTGCCTTTCCACTGGAGTTTGTAACGCTTGTCATGGGCAGCGCGAATACTCTAAATATACGCGCGTGACAGCGGCGTTTCAATTCGAGTTGGCGCTCGTGACAAGCGCCCCGTCCGCTCTTCAGAAAACGGAGAGGGCACCGTACCTCCTGCGGGGAGGGCAGGGGAGAGCTGTTCCCACATAGTCACACACGGTCCCCTGTCCCCACCCATGGTGTGTGTGTGTGTGTGTGTGTGTGTGTGTGTGTGTGTGTGTGTGTGAAGTGTTACGAGTGCCCCGTGCGGCACTCGTTTCAACTCGTGCGTCCACCGCCTCGCTCGTTGCCCGCGCATGTCTGCGTCGAATGACATCGACCTGGCCGCCGAATCGCGCGGAAACTGGTCATTGGACGCAAATTCTTGCGCCGTGTATCAATGCTGCATCTCTTCCCTCCACTTACATGGTCTTTTCGAGATTTTCGCCGCCCATGACAAGCGACAGCGAACTCCAAAGGAAAGGCACCCTAAGCCATAGTCGTTCTAAGCCCCTGACAAATGTGGAATACAGATTCACTGTCATCCAGACTTCATTTAGGCTGGATTGTCCTAATGTGGGCCACTGCCCACATTAAGTTCAACTGTTCAACACTACATTTCACTGTAGGGTGGATTGTCCTAATGTGGGCCACTGCCTAATGTGGGACACCTAAGCTGCAGTGGCTCTGGCTCCTCCCTAAACTAATGAATGTCAGTGAAACGATGGTAATGTGTCTAACATTAAGTTCAACTGTTCAACACTACATTTCACTGTCCCCTAAAACAAACTATGGTAATGTGTCTAACATTAAGTCCAACTGTTCAACACTACATTTCACTGTACCACATTAGGTAACTGAGTGTCCCACATTAGGGCAATCCACCCTATCTATGCTAGGAAAGGAACTATTGACCTTCCTAGAAAGAGTCCTCCTGACTTTCAAGACCAGAATATTAGATGAAGCTACTTTTTGGGTCCAAATTGGATTTCTAACACTATTCTGCCAGAGTGTGTCCCCTCTCTGCGTCTGCATTTTAATGAACTCCTTTAACCAGTGGTATTTCCACATGCCCGGTGCGGGATGCGGTTTGATTAGAGCGGCGCCCGGACCGCACTAATGAAACGCGGCATATTGGCCGGGCTTCACGCAGTAGAAATTATTCCCAGGGAAATTTGACGAGCCTCAGAATTTTCCAGGAAGTAAATTGAATGAAAGGGCTCGTTATCTTGACCCGCGCTCCTCTAGGGGGGGCAATAATAATAATAGTTAAAACAAAGATTACCAACAATAGCTCCAGACATGTGTCCCAAACACAATTAGTTTGAATGGACATAGAACGCATCAATTGTTGCTGTTGTCTTCAGGGCCGTATCAACCAGGAGGTTTTTCTTCATTTGGATTTTGAATACTCTAGTCGTCCCAAACAGGAAATTATGTTCACGTTCACACTCCAAAGGCAGCTGCCCTGAAAGGAGATCAACCACCTGACATTGGAAGCAAGTCACATGCAGAGATGGCAACTCCAGATCCAGAAAGTAAAAGTCCTGCCACATTTTGGCTTCTACCCAGCATAGAAGTGCACTGCAAACAGGTGTCACTGATTAGCAGATCAACCCAACTGAAGAGCTTCTCTAATTAGGAGCAGCTGCTATGTGGAGTGGACAGGTAGAACCAAAACATGGCAGGATTTTTACTTTCTGGAACTGGATTTGCCATCTCTGGTCACATGCAGCGTCATGCCCAAGGACGCCGTCTGAGATCACCTCCGTCTGCAAACTTTTGGTCGTTTTAAACAGCTATTCTACCAACTGAGCTACAGTCAGCCCCCTTTGCTTGGACCTCTGGAACCCGAGCCAGCTGGCCACCTCGTAGTTTATAGACACGTTTTTCACCCGTTTCCGGTTCACTTCCTTAGCTACCCCAGTATATGCTCCCCACTTCCGCCATTCATTTTGCAGTGTCTTCGACTATTTTTAAACGTGTCTAATCGGCTGGAGCGCTTGCGTTGTGCTATTCCACACCCAAATGCTCTCGTGCAGATCTATGGCCCACAGACGCATGATTGAATGATCTGCACAACTTTACTCAATCAAGTTAGAATTACCAGTGGAAGCAGCCATCCCATTGCTCCAAAAGAACATGTGACCGCATCAGTGCGTAACTTCAAGTCAGATTTTTCCTGTATTTCATCAATACTTATGTAGGGTTAGGTACACTCATCAACAGTGAGCGAGGTTGATGATGTGTAATTTGTCACAGAGCGAGCTGTAGTAAGCAAATTTTGAAACGTATGTTTCAAGTGACAAAC
>OMKY01057217.1:0-15514 GCA_900302395.1 Bregmaceros cantori | reverse complement strand
AAAAACGCTGCCCCATAAGCGTAGAGGTCTAGCATACAAACAAAGTTAAACACATGCACACGCAAGCATGCACATTACACACATGTGGATTACATTAAAAATCAGCACTCCAAGTCTACCCCACACACAGGCAGCGTTGGGAAGATTACGTTTTTTTGGGTTTTTTTTTTGTTTTTTGGCACAAGGGCCATTTTTCCATTTTTATAGAGAGGGTTAATGTGAAACGTGGATGAGAGAGTGGAGACAGCAGACTGGCAACACATGTTGGTTAGGGGAAACATACTGACGACAAGGGGTGCACCGATCATGTTTTTTTGCTCCCGATCCGATCCCGATCTCCGGTACCAAGTCCCGATACAGAGTTCTGATCCTGCAAAAATTGGTAGTACCCAAACAATTTGGCACAATTGTCAATTTCAATAATAGTCAAAGTAAATAAACAGTCATTTGGCTCCCAGACTCATTTACCGATCTTAATCGGGACAAAATCACGAGTCCCGATCCTTGGAAAAAGGTCTGATTGGCCCCCAATCTGAGGATGGGATCGGTGCACCTCTACTCACGACGGTGTGTGTGTTGGGAACTTGAAGCCACAGGCACAAGACTGTAAATGCAGTCTGAATTTCACTATGCCCAATCTTAATGGAATAATCAGCACATTTTTAACTGGGAAGTATTCCCTACAGTATCGGTTGTTAAAGATATGCTTCACGAAGTGCTTAAGCAAACATGTAACTGCTTCGGCTAACCCTCAAAAATGTTTCATTCCAACGTCTGGAGGGTTGAAGACCAAAAGGTTGGCGATTTGAATCCCGGCTGTGCCGGACCCCATGCCAGAGTGTCCTGGGGCAAGACACTGAACCCCAAATTGCTCCCAATGGGTCGTGGTTGAGCGTGTTGCATGACAGCCATCGCCACAATTTGTGTGTGAATCTGTGCATAATTTGCCATTTGGGATTACTAGAAAATAAAAATAAACTAGAAGCACTCAGAGATTGCAAACTTGCGCTGCAGTGATACAAAAAAATAGTAATTTTAGTGCTAGCAATATGTGTGGCAACCCATTATCAATGTAAGTGCTGGTAGAGTAGCACGTTGCAATTGGCGCTACCGGCGAATATGCTCAGCACAAGCCAACTACATTTCCCAGCGGCCTTCGCAACCCGGAAGTCTACTCTAGTGACTGTGGCAAGCGCCCAGCAATCTATTGTATGTTACTTATAGGCTACAGAAATGCACCAAAATGTAATCACTTCTTCCCTCGGTCATTTCCAACAACTCTACAAAATTTCATCCAGATTCGTGCATAACTTTTTCAGTTATCCTGGCGACAGACAAACCAACGCGACTGCGAAATTTTTGCACTAGGGTTTGCTGTTAACGCAACACAGAGGAGCACACACTCAATCATTGGACATATATCCGTTAATTCAATGCCATGCATCAAACAGGCTGGTTTGAAAGTGTGCATTTTCTGCACCCCAGATTCACAATAATTTCTGGATCTCCAACAACCAATGGTTGGGGCCACATATGTTGTGTCCTCTGCTCCTCTAGTCCCCTTCCCCCCATCCACTCCCTGCCCGTGGTTCACTGCGGGCCCCGTCGGCTGTGCGCTCGTTCGCTCGTTAAATATGCAGATTATGCAGTGGGACGCGTACAACACACCGCATACGCAGAAGGACGCACTCTGGCATTTCTTATCGAGGTCAGGTCACGTGGCGCCGCCCGGAGACGGGCACGCCGGGCGCTAACTGAGGTCCCTCATGACCCAGGGGTTAGTGCAGGGGGCGGACTGAGGCAGGGCAGGGAGAGTGTGGGGGGGATATGGGTGCTGATATCCTTGGGGGTCGGAGGGCGGCAAGAGGGGGTAGGGGCATAATAGAGAGCTAGAGCGTGGAATGTACACAGAATAATAATGTTGATCATATTCATACCAAGTCTGAGATTTGTTAAATAATGGACTAGACTGAAACCAACAACTCTTCCAAATGATGATACGCATTAAAACACTCAAAAATCTGGTCATGTATAGACAAGTTTTCTGGATAGTTCCGGTAAAACTGTGGACTTCCGGTGCCAGTGACTTCGCTGTGTTTTGGACTATTTTTCAACATTATTAATTCCATTATCAGTGGGAGCACACACCGACTGCATTATTTAAAAAAAGGATGATAGTAACTTGCGGGGTGCTATTCCACACCCTGATGTTCTAGTGTGGATCTGTGCCCCACAAACTGACGATTTTAATAATCTGCGCAACCCGTTCCATTTATTCATCTTTGTCGGAGTTACGAGTGAATGCAGCCATCCCATGAACATCTAAGCACATCAGTGAGTGACTTCAAGATGTATTTGTCTGTATTCCATTAATATTTATACAAAACAGTGAGCGAAGCAGAGTGGGTAACGGTTTATTGGTCACAGAGCAAGCTGTAGTAAGATGATTTTGCAACGGTGTGTTTCGTGTGACAAATTCAGCCACTTTGGTGCACTACAATGAATTACTATACATGCAGCTAAACAGACACTGGAAGTACATGTACAAAGGGCCGGACAAAATGGCAGTGTTCTATTTTCAGCACTCAAACTGGTCTATTGAATACCAAAAAATCAATATAAGTATACAGAGCCTAAATAGAATACACATTGTGAAGGCTTTAGGTGTAATAATCCTGTATATCGGTATATTTGCAAAATAGCAATTCATATTCTAGTTCAAACATTTGAGGAGTGTGTTCTGTATGTTTAATACTTTGATTAGGCGCTGCTAGTCATACACAATGAAAACAATGTGAGTGGTGATATACTCAAAAGTGACAAAGTTGCCTCTGAATACCACATTTTGCAGTACGTGAGTATTGGCGGATCTTCATAATCAAAGACTTGGACGTAACAAAAGATGACACCTCTAATAATAACTATGACATGTATGTCGTCGCTGTGGAATATATCATGATATCACAGGATTATTTTCTCTTCTTTTTTGTTTTTGGTGTCATCGCAGCAACAGACAGCTGGCATGCAACAGACAGCAATGCAGCAGCCCACGCAGAATTTATATGTTGCTATGTCCACCATGGCTGGTACTGGCTCCGCAGAACCTTGTTGATGTCACCACGGTGTAGGGTTTTTGCATAGATTAAGGGCGGCAGTGCAGTGGTTTGCACTGCTGCCTCACAGCAAGAAGGTCGTGGATTCGAATCCCAGCCCGTCCCATGTCCTTTCTGTGCGGAGTTTACATGTTCTCCCTTTGTCTGCGTGGCTTGGCTGCCCACCGCTCTTCGGGGATGTGTTAAATGCTGAGGAAGATGTTCACTGTACATGTTTGGATGCATGACTAAATAAAGTACCCTTACCACACATTAAAACACTGGGTGTTTTCATGCAGCCAACTCAGCAAATGATTGATGAGACATGCCAAAAAAAATGTTTGACTCCCTTTTTTTCTAAAAAAATGTGCAACTCGGTGTCAACTCTATCTATAAAATGTAAAAATGGCTGGACCAAGAGAAGAAAGTCGGGAAGCTTCGGAGCTTCGAGAAGATTTGGTGAGAGAGCTTTATCCTGTCAGGTCGTCGGGGGTGAGACGGCCGGCGGCTCTGTGATCCTGCAGGGATTCACCCGTATTGTCAACGCCTGACTGTCCGGCTGCCGATCCTGAATAAAATGATTGGCCCTTGCTTCCCCCTGATCCCAGCCTGATTATTGGAGATGGGCAAGCATGATTTTGTGATGTCGTCCAAATGGATGCACCTTACACACACACACACGCCTTACACACTCGCACACTCATCTCACACACACACATACCTTACACACACATGCCTCACACACGAACGTTTACGAACCCAACGACAGCAACGTTTTTCCTCTATAAACCAGTCCGTGGATTATCTCTGTTCTGGGCTGTGGAAGTTGATCCATACGGATTTAAGATCGGCATGATCTGTTGCACCTCTAATTATTGCCATAGTTGTACTATTATGTGTGCCCAATGGTTCTCTTTATATTCGGCAAACCGTGATAGTACAACACACACACCCATGGTAGTGTAGTCAGGGATGAAATCTCCTTTGGGGACTCTCACAAGCAGTCTCCCACAGTAAATGCTACTACTTCAGTTGGCATCAATTGTTAACTACTTAAGTAGCGCATGAAGGACCGAGGTCATGCTGTTGTATATCTATTTATTTTAATTTCCTGCATGTCCACGCCAAGATCCTGGCACGCATGCGAGCACACAGACAGATGCTCCCATGCACTGACTGCCCAAGCATGCATGTCATGCACACGGCACACGCTATGCACATGGTACACGCCACACAACACATGCGATCGCATAACTGCACCCCGCACGCTGCTGGGGGGAATATATGCATTTATGCGTCCAAGGACCTCTACGAGGGCCTGGCATCTCATCAGCGTGCTAATGTGCGGGTCAGCCCGGCTGTTGTGTTGTCAGCATCATGGAATTAAAGTTGACAAAGTGTCTCTGCCTGCCGCACGACAGAAATGAAATGCAGGTGGATGGGATAAATTGTCGCCCGGTTCCACCTGAATGCATTATTTCTCTGATAGTCCAAGGTGCTTGAATATTGTCGCGCTGCCTTTATACAGCGGAGAATGAGCGATCAGGTGAAAATTCCCTTCCTGTCGGCTATACAAATACGCGACCATGTAGCCCATGCAGACACAATGCCTGCCTCCGACACTGTAAAAGACAAGAGAGACATATTTGTCCTTCGTCTACTGTTTGCCGTTTATCGATCGAATGTAAGAGTTGAAAGTTATGAAGGACACAAGTTATGAATTGCACAAACATCTAATGCTCTTTAGATATTACATATGGGGTGTCTATCGGGATCATTGGCAGTATCTATTTAACTATATTCAACTCACAATATGGGACTTGGGATTAGGGGTTGATTTTAAACATGTGTATTTTATTGTTTTGACATGTTTAGTGAAAAAGTTATATTGTAGCCTGGGAAAGCATATATAACAAATATCCTCCTGAGTCAAACCATCGAGCATCCAATACTGTCACACTGTAAAATTTAGCAGCTATTCCAATCCTGCTTTTGTATAATCATATTTTCATGTCCCATGAACCATGATGCAATGAACTCCACCTCTTATCTCATGTACCATGATTAATGGCCCTGTACTGTTCGTCCTTAAATAAAATGAATTCATTCATTCATACTGCATTTTTAAACTTTGACATTTTATCATGGCAATGGTGCTGTGGTTTAGAACACAGCATGCGTAGTGCCGTGAGTTCTACTCTCCTCGCCAGCTTTTCTGCGATGTCTACTCCCGATCTCAATAGTATCTTCAACTCCGTTTCTGACTAATCCTGTCAATAAAAATGGAAAAATGTTGCTCATACCGGAAAAAAGGAATGAAAAAAAATGTGTAAGTATTCATTATGATAATTACTCGAACAACCGTGATATGAAAATATTGTGATATTGGCCAACTCTACTGTGCTACCAAATAGAGTGTCTGCGAGCCAATGTGTGCTTATGTGAGTATATACGTGTGCGTGCTGTTTGTGCGAGGTGAAGGTGGTTAAAAAGGCTCAACACGTCCAGCGCAATATCCTGCTCGGGCATTGCATTGCTCTGCTTGGGGACAGACGTCTATCAGCTCATCTGCTAACATGGCAGCCACAATGGCGACGGCCATAGAGAGAAATGGAGCATGGTACTCGCTCCCTATCCCCATCTCTTCATGTGGAACAAACATACAGGAGATGCCATCACCGATAGACTTTCAGGAGTGTTCCCATGTGGAGAGATACCAGCACCAAATGTTGCACACAGCGAATACTTGATGGATTACCAAGATCCAGCCATGTGGCTTACAGCAGTGGTCCCCAACCCACAGTCCACTAGAATGAATAGATACGTTTCATTTTCAATATTTTACTTTGAAAAATGACCAGAGTCTGCGTGACCTTTTACTTTAAAAATTACTGGATGCTAGCGATCCACAACCGATTTGTCAACAAACCAGGTGGAACCAACATGTGCAAGAAGATCAGTGGTTGAAATATGTTTTTTAGCCCTACCGTTGTCCTTGAGTTGTTTTTTTACTCTGGTAACCCCAAACAGGAAGGTGCTCAACCATGCCCCATTGCAGGGAATTTGGGGTTTAGTGTCTTGGACACACTCTGCCATGGAAACTGCCGGAACTGGGATTTGAACCAGCAACCTTTCGATCTTCTACTCCTCTGGTCTTTGGAATGGCTGCTCTACCAACTTTTTTTGTTATCTTTTCTGGCGTCAGCAGTTTTTCCATCTTTATTGGATAGGATTAGTCGGAAACTGTGTTGAAGAGATTGGAGGTAGGCTTTACAGACAAACACTGCGGATGCTGCGGTAGACACAGCGGCATTAACATGAACGGGGGTGCGTTAGGTGCGTTGTCTATAACCACTTGGCCAACGACACCCCCCGCTCTACCAACTTTAAGAAAAAGGTATCATAGTGATATTGAAATAATATAATAATATAATCGAATGATACATTACTACCCCATAGCAATGGTATGGAAATAATGATTGAATTTGATTAAATAATATTATTTCAATATTTCAATTTGTTCTACAGATGCAACGATTTACAAAGTATAACAATGACACAGGGTTTACCATTATAACTATATTATTTTCATGGTAGCATTTCCCCCTACGGGCTATGAATGTGTTTGAAATGCTAACATTAGCCTGCTAGTTCTAATATTTGCAGTTGGCTAGCAAGTGCTGAGGGAATATTGACACACAGGGTGGCGGCAAACAGCTCACAGCTCCTGTTGGCTGACATGGGTTGATGCTGAAACAGCACTGATTTTGACATGTTTTTACTCTCAGAAGAATATATTCCAAGACTCTGTGACGTACAAAGCAAAAGCTGTTATAATTTAATTTCATGTGTGTTCTTCTACGTGTAGAAACGAGTGTCCAAAAAAACTAGAAAGCACTCAGAGATTGCAAACCTGCACCGTAGTGATACAAAAAAATCATATTTTTAGTGCTAGCAGTGAATGAATGAATGAATGAATGAATGAATATGTGTGGCATCTCATTATCAATGCAAGTGCTCGCGATTGCCCCAAGACTGTAATCCCACTGGCAAACATGCCAACTCCATTTCCCTGCGGCCAAATGCGACCCCGAAGTCTGGTCACGTGACCGCAGTAAGCACTAAGCGATCTATCGGTAAGTTGGTGATTAAGTATGATTATGTTACTTATAGGCTACAGAAATGCAACAAAATGTAATCAATTATTCCATGTGTCATTTCCAACAACTGTACAAAATTTCATCCAGCTCCGTGCACAACTTTTTCAGTTATCTTGGGGACAGACAAACCAACGGTGCCAATAACATAATCTGCTTTGCGGCTCCGCCCCAGCGCAAGTAAAAACAAAAAAAGAAGAAGAATTCAGTTAAGGCTAGAAAGTACTGATCCAAATATCTTCTCAAGTAAAGTAAAAAGTACATCCAGAAAAATGTTCTCAAAAAGTATTAAAGTATAGAGAAAGTATAAAATACAAAGTACAAAAAATAAATTTGTCATAATACTTTACGGGCAATATATTTTTTTAAGTGGCACACCCAGAGACTAGATGAATACAACTTATGAACAGCTACTGTACTCAGTGAGTTACCCTACTGACTCATTCATGCTATACATATAGTCTGGCAGGACTATATGTGTAGCATGAATGTGTCAGTTGCGGAAAAAAAAAAAGAATAAATAAAAGCAACAAGCCTGTTTTGGGAAAAGTAAGGAGGAAAGGAAGACAGAGAAAGCCATGGGAAGATAACATCCAAGTTGCAGGCTGAGTGACACCATGCGAATGGCTGAGGACAGAGAGAGATGGACAGAGCTGGTTACAAAGTCTTCAGTGGCGCCCCAATGGTCAGCCAGACTACAGGAGAGATGATGTTGATGATGATGATGAAGGAGTAGAAGTACTGAATGCAATAAAAAGTAATCAAAGTACTTCTAAAAGTACAGATCTACTTAAGTACAGTACTTACATTTTTGTACTTTGTTACTTGTCATCTCTGCAGATGTATCATCGTAATTCACTATCTGCGCTTGTAGCAGAATGTGCACCAACATGGTTCACCCTTCTCCTGAGACACCAGTCCAATGTTGTGTTTGAACATTCGCACATGTTGACGCACCATTGGTTGACTTGTGGGATTATACAGCAAAGCCAGTGTTTTGTTGGGCATGATTTAGGGAGTGCTGTAGTAAATGACCATTGAGTTTTACAGCTCTGCTTTTGGCTATTACAAATGTTATTTACAGTGACGTCAGTCTGCAGATGTATTATTTCTATGTGATGTATTAGTTTGCGATTTGTCACCCATTGCATTATGTGGTTTTACTCTTACGTATTTAAGGCCTTATAAGACCACCTGCCAACATGGACATGTCCAATCGGAATGATATATTGGTCACTGATATGTCTGCCTAAATGAGGATTTTTTTTTTTTTTGTCATTTTGGCATCTGTGAAATTTCACCAATACTGATAGGAATGAAAGTGACTAAATTAGTCAAAATGTCTTAAGAATTGATCACCAGTAGAGATCTCTTATGTATTTGAATGATCACAATGAAGGACACACAATGAAAGAGCAACATAGAGCACATAATCAAGAGGGACATGCATCGATAAGTCTGGGTGTAGGAGCAGGGCATAAGGTATTAGCCTAACTTTTTTTTTAATGAAAGACAGTTCTAGGTTTTAGGCCAATATTTGAACTGGAAATGTTCTTGTCTCGAGAATCAGGCTTTTTTCATTATAGGTCAGGAAATTGAAAGGGCCGGTGATACAAACACGTTACCACGTTAATCCTCAGTGGTTGGTAGAAGGAAATCACACTAATTCAAGTCAACCCATTGTTAGTTCCGCTTTGATACTTATGGTTGCCATATGGTTTGTATTGCTCTACCAGCCTGAGTGTGTCGGGCAGGTGAATTTAGCACAGGATTGCAAGGCCTAAATTTCATCTTAATAATTTGACTATTTGGGGGCTTTCTCCGTGGTGCAGTCGGTTAAACCATTTTTTTATCGAGCCCCATTCGTTCTTGTGCCTCTGGCTTAGTCTGAGCTCACCCAGCTGTTCTGACATCGATTCCAGTTTCCGGCATAAGAATGCTGCAGGTCTGATTCTCCGATCTCTCTTTACACATCCTATGTGCTGACACGTTGTAGTTTGTAGTCTGCTCTCGAATGCTACAGTGAAAGCAACGGGACTTGGTTCTACTCTCCGGCTGCTTTTTTAGTCACAGATGCAAGACTTCTTCACCCTTGCCTTTTGTGACCCCTTCCGGACTGGCTATAACATAGCACTTCTCACCCACCAATGCATCTATGGACCTGTCCCTTCCTACCAAAAGTAGCTTCTCACCCCAAAATTCACCACCTGTTCACTCCGGTCCACCGGGACTCATCTTTTGCCCGTACCCAAGGCCAACCTCCGCAACATGGATGACCGGGGCGTTTGCTGCGCAGGCCCCAGGCTTTGGAACTCACTTCCTCTTCACTCGCGCTCACCCCAATCTACAACCAAAGCTTTTACTTCATAGCCTGTCTGTTTTTTTATTATTTATTGTTTGTAGCACTTTGAGGTTCCTTGGAATGTAAAGTGCTTTGTAAATTAAATGCATTATTATTATCATTACTAATGACTTTTCATATGTGTTGTTATTAGTGCTATTGTGTGTTTTCTACCAGAGCGTACACTGTTCCCCACCTAAATTTGCAAATAAAGCTCACGCTGTCTCGCACAGCTTTCACAGGTGTGTAATTGACAGGCCAATGCATAATTATACGGAGCACTCACCAACTGGTACAAGCTAGCGGGGACTGACGCTCCTATGATCCTTACTGTGTATTATTGCCGCCGCTGAACTCAACATCAACTTGGCATGTGAAGACACTCTCAACGCATGATAATGAGAAACAGCTGGGGACCCCAGGAGACAGTAATTAGCTCTTCCAGTGCTGCGGTTGGCATGGCAACCGATTATTCAGGACAAGCCAATAAAGTGGAGACCATGTGAAATCCAATTAACAGTTTCACGGACACAGGTTTACTGTACAGAAGGACTTGGACTCACTCTGTGCTGTGAGACAGGCTTAAACTAGAGCAATGATTAGGGCTTCCTTGCCAAAAGACTCTAGTGTCATGTGTGTGATTTGAAATGGAGTATTTTTTTTTGTTTAAAGGGGAAATCGTCAAATCAGATTTCACTTATCGGAACGATTGTGCCATGTTGTTGATGTGTTGAAGACTGCTGATTGATGTGGCATTATCTTTCTATGAATAATTCAGATTTTGTTGGTTTGTTTAAATTACTTAGGTGAATCAGATAATTATAAAATACGATAATTGTATTAAACACAAAACTAAGAGTGAGTTCTCTGTGTTGAATTAAGGACACAGTTTGCAAAATTTGAAATGAAAAGGGAACATTTAAAATGCACCGCATGGGTGCAACTGGGCCATGCCATCCATTGTATAGCCCATTCAGCCCCATTGGACTATATAATTATATAGATTGGACTATATAATTATATAGATCATTGGGGTTTCAGGTCCTCCACCCTCACACCCCTCAAGCAACCTCGGGTGACCCAGCCAGGGGTTAATCAAGTCCCCGCCTCACGTTCCAGTGCATCACCGCAGCTCAGTCTGTTAAGTCAGTGCACTACATAGCACATATACGTGGAGAGTTGTGAGTTTGCTTTCCCTGGCCGACAGTTTTGCCGCAGTTCTCTCGACACTTTCCAGCTAATCCTGAATAAAGCTGAAAAACGTCTGAATGGGCCAAAAAATACACTTAAAAATCTCTGTCTTTATTATGTAATCTTTACGATAGGGCTGTACGATTTTGCCAAAAAATAAAATCCAGATTTTTGTCTTTGAAATCCCGATTTTCGATTTGTTTCCAATTCCTTGAGAAAAAAAGGACAAAATATATCAAAACTAGAAGTTTCATATTTCAAACTTTGCAAATGGTGTCCATTTTTGGAATTAAGTAGCGACACCTCACCCTTTGGTTTAGGATTAATACAATTATCAATTTATTTACATTTTATTCACCCATACAACTTGAAAACAGACCAGTAAAATCATTATTATCAATGTTAAAAAGGAAATCTGATTTGACAATTTCATCTTTTCAAAAATTCTCAGAACAAAATAATCCAATTTCAATTTGAAATTTATTTTTTTGCACAGCCCTACTTTACGATCTTTATTTTTAGACAAAATCAACACATTATGTTGCTGAGTGGTGGTGCGGAGACGTAACTCTCTGTCAGTCAGTACCCAAACATAAGGACTGTTGTCTGACGGACCCAGCGCTCAAATAAAAATGATTGCCACCTTAAGAGTCAAGATGGTACTTCATAAACAATTTGACTTGAATCAGCTTCAGCATCTTTTAATGATTTACATGAGCAACATTGCTCCGACGGTGTGATCTCAAGGAATGTTTGGCAGGGATTTAATCCAAGCGAGACATCAAACTCATTTTTTTTTTCCTTAGAGAACACGCTTGGCCCTCTATAAGTATACATTTATTTTAAAATCTATAAAAATACCCTCCAAAGTGCTGAAGTTAGCTTTTCTGTTTTCATACCTATTTTTACTTTAAGTAAAAACATTGAAAACGACTTTTGAGGGGTTGCCAAGGTCACCTTTAGGCAGACACGTCTGCCTGTGAAGTCTTACTTTTACATAAGAATCCATTTGAAGTTCACACAGCCAAAAAAAAGTGCTGTGGGTTGGTGGGAGCGCGCCCAGGCTCTTTAGACAAGCTGCCCCCACCCCTCCATGCACACACACGTACACACAGACAACTTAAGCACATACACATACAGACCAACATAAACATTTTTTTAAATGTTTTTTTTCCACCGCAACCAGGCTGTTTTTTCCAAGCTTTTTATGTGTTAGGGTTAGCGGAAACAGGTGAAGATGGGGGGGGGAAGACATGCGGGAAATACGTTGGTGGCGAGATTCGAACCACCGACTCACCACGCCATTGAGGCATATGCGTGACCAACATAAACATTTGACATTTCTTGAACAGACCCATACAGCGGCACTCAATAATAATGTGTGGATAGTGTCAATCTGGACATGGCCACATATTTTTAGCCATTGACATAGAAATTGTTCAAGTGCTACATGGAGCATTAGTTTGGACCGATATGCCGACATGCCGGTGCACAGCTGCACAAGTGACTTGTCACCACCACCACCACTACCATTAGTCGCACAGTCTACATCCCATCTCACTGTAGGTCATGGAATGCAGACCCTGTACATAATCTACACTGTAAGGAAATTCTGTATCCCTGTACATGGACGCTGTACATGCCCCAGATGGATTAACTCTTCTTAAAGGGGAAGGGTCACACCATTACGTATGAAATTGTCCTAAATGTCATTTTATTTTTTTGCATATATTAAAAAAAATAGATTTTAGAAAGTCCGAATATCGCCCAACAATTTGTAATAGCCACGGGAGGGACTAAGAATGCCCACATGAGGCAAATATTGTAGAGCAACCACAAAACGCCCAGAATACGGTTTGAAATGGTCTACTATGACCCCCCCCCACCCCGATGATGACGCCCCCGATGCTGAGTATGAACAAAGAAAGCCTTTTAAAACATAGTTTTTGATGTCAATCCCCCTTTAAGAGTTGTATTGCGCTAAGAACTATTTTAATGTCCTTGGATGCACTTGTCCTTCTATGTAGCCTACTTGGCACCAGAGAACTATTCCTAGTCTGTGAACTTATGTCAATGGTACAATTGATTCTGATTCTAATATGTATAAATGCTCGTTACCTTAGCAATAACATTGTTATGATTCGTATAGCGAGAATAAAGAAATAAGGACTCAGTCAGGAATGCAAAAAAGGTTTGGATGACTGTATGGCACCTTGCCGTCATCCGTCTACTGTAACACAGGAATCAAACACAAAACACATGAAGCACACAATGTGTGAATGAAAAGGTAATTGCGCACAGGCAATGAGAGTCTTAGAACACGAAGAGTCTGCCTTCGATCAATACTAAAATGTCTTAGAACATGTACTCATCTCTGGGATCTGATCCGGGGACGGTGAGCCGGTTCAGGAGGCAGAGACGGAAAGGTTTCCTACAGCAGGGTAGAATGGCTCCGGTCAAGAGAGTTGCATAGAGGGAGAGAGATGAGGCTATTGTTAACCACAACGGCCCCCTCGGTTCTCACCGAGAGAGGATAAGGACGTCGCGTCGTCCCAGTGCCCGAGCCTCGCTTATGAAGGGGAGAGCGGCCAGTCACGGAGCCGCTTCGGCGCTGATTGTGATGAGTTGCACCGGTGTCCGTGCGGTCCACGAATGAACCCGGCGCATGGGTGCCGCTCGTGGACGAGCGGCCCATGACAGTATTCCCAGTAACGTGGCTCATCGAAAGTTAGCATCTTCATCAAAGGCAAGTGAGAACTAAATAGACATAACTCAGGCTGGAGGTGTATCAAGGTTTATTCAGCATAATGCCTCAGATCATGAAATCATGTTTACAACTAATCACAACAGCAAACATTCTTGGAACGGTAATGAATTCCTTTTAAGAAAGTATCTTCCTGTCCATTTATAAAAAACATTTCTTTGGGAATAGTGTTTTATTGCTCTTTTATTATTCTTATCCAACTAGAACTTTTTTTACTTTGCATCAATTCATAACTTTAAAATGTTATGAATTGACAAAATACTCGCGTCTTTGCAATCGAAACGCCTATGCTCTGGGTAAAGCGGCAAACGGGAAGTGTATTAGTGCTGTACATAGTTCCCCATATTTCTGTACAGGATGTATGTGTGTGTGTATATGTCTATAATAGATGCTGTGAGTTTGACCATCTGTTCATGAAGGGGACAGTCTCACTCTCTCTCCGCTCTGTCTCTCTCTCCCCACCCACTCTCCCTCTCAAACTCTGTCATGTACTTCACAGACTGGTACAATATTGGCGGCATAACCCTGTGTAGTTGACGTCCGCCAGTCTCTCTCTCTCGTGCTCTCTCTGTCACTGTCCCTCTCTCTCTCTCTCTAGCTTCCTGGGAGAGTCCGTTGTGGCGTCATCGTCCTGCCTGAGTCAACTTCACTGAACTACAGCCCACTTTATACAACGCCGCGTGAGAAGGAAGCAGTGTGCAACAGCAGAGGAGCTAAAGGCCACATTTGAAGTGCGAGAAAGCGAAAGGAGAAGAAAGCCAGAGAGATTGAGCGAGAGTGAGCAAGAGACAGATTATGCCGTTGCCAAATCAGCATCACTACCATGGACTGCATCTTAAGGATTCTTCTGGGCAGCTTGATGACAACTTATGACCTCACTTTTGGCAGTTCTTTGTTTATGTCTTTGTTCATTCATTTGACCGCACTGGATTAATTTATTTTATAAACTAGTTGAATCACGCAGCAGACATGACAGTATCCTTCAATTACACAGATTGCCACACGAGATTGACTGTGCAGTACGGTGTGGCTACCACCTCGGCTGTCATGTTTGCGCTTGGCGTCGTCGGGAACGTCGTCGCGCTGACGCTGCTGGAGGTGAGGCGCAGGAGGCGCGGGGCCCCGGCGTCCTTGTACTTGGTGCTAGTCACGGCGCTGGTCACCACCGACCTGGCGGGAACGCTGGCCGTCAGCCCCGTGGTGCTCGCCGCGTATGCGAGCAACACCACTCTAGTGTCGATGGCGCATGGCGGTGGTGTGATGTGCGCGTATTTTGGCTTCAGCATGACGTTCCTTGCGCTGTCTACACTCTCAATTTTGTGCGCCATGGCCCTCGAGCGCTTCCTCGCACTCGGTTTCCCCTACTTCTACGAAAAGCACGTGGAGTGCGGGAGCGGCTCGCGTCGTGGCTGCTTTGCTGCCCTGGCTGTTGTCTACCTCGCATGCGCAATCTACTGTTCGTGTCCCTTCCTAGGCTTTGGAGAATATGTGCAGTACTGCCCCGGGACTTGGTGTTTCGTCGACATGAACCCGTCCGACTCGTGGCACCGCGCCTACACGGGACTGTTGGCAAACTTCACGCTGATTGTCATTGTGAGCACGGCAGCGGGGAACGTGTGCGTCATTTGCTTCTTAGTGCGGATGCACCGACGGCAAAAAGCGTCCCGGAGCCGCTTGGGCACAGGAGGCGCAGTCCACCGAGACCACTCGTTCTTCCGCAAATCGTTGTCCATGACGGAGGAAGTTGAACACATGCTCCAGCTTGTGTTCATTACCCTGGCATTCTCTGTCTGTTCCATACCCTTCATGGTAATTAAGCATGTTCATTATTATTTATTTATTCTTTTGTTTTTATTCCACCATTAGAAGGGTAGTGATGAGAGTAAGATTACTGGGCTGTCACTTCCAGGGCTCCGAACCGGTTCAAGGAACGAAAACTGAAAACGAACGGAAATTTACTGAATTTACT
>OMKY01057215.1:0-12041 GCA_900302395.1 Bregmaceros cantori | reverse complement strand
CTAATGCGCTCACTCATGACGTCAATCTTTCTGTACGCTTGTGAGACATGGAGCCGGCAAAACTAGAGAAAATAATTCAGTCCACAGAGATAAGATGTTTCTGCAGGCTCACCAACAAAAAAGTGAAAGCCAGAATAAAGCAAGCCATTGGACCGTATGAAGATCTACTAACCAAAAAACGAAAACTAAAAATGGTACGGACAGGTCACAAAATCCCAAGGACACTACCACAAACAATCTACAAAACCTCACCTGCTCCAGCTGCTTCTGCACCACGCCCTGCTGCTCGGTGATGTGTTTGAGCTGCTCGGCGTCCTCCTCGTTGAACTGGCGTCCGGCCTTCTTCGCCGTGCGCTGCTTTGCCGACAGAGCCTTCTTGGACTTGCGGTGCGCTCCCATCTTCTCCTCCAGGAACTTCTGCTGCATCTGGAGAAGGTGCTGCGTCTCCTGCAGCCAGTCCTCGTACTGCACCCTCTGGGCCGTGTCTGGTGGCAGGAAATACAACTTAAGCCCAAGTCGCACTGCTATTGGATAACGTGGGGACCTCTGGTCATTTGCAATTACCCCCTAACGTCCGTGTTATTTTGTCGTGCATTCTGGTGGGATTAGTAAAAGCATGTCTTTTGCTCAATTTAAAAGACTTGTGCCGTATTTTTGCTTGTGCACACATACACAGACTCCACTCTCTCACACACACACACACACAAGAGTGTGTGCGTGTATTAACAAAGTTAAACAAATTCAAAATTCAAACCATTATGGTGTTTCGCCGAATGACAGTAGGTAACTCACAGTGGAATTATTACTTTGCAAATCACTGACATTGCGCATTCGCACGTCAAATCTAACTTAGACGTCCTCCGCAATTATTCTGAATCATTTATTACGGGGTCCCGTAATAAAAGTCCAGTGCGAATCGGCCTTTACATACAGGTACACTCAAACTCATCCATGTAACCCATCTCCTTTATTCATTTTATTTATTAAGAACTCGTGGCACTACTACACTATTATACCATACGCCTCTCGGGTCTTATGAGGCGGCGTATAGCATCACCAGGCATACAAAAGTGGTACTGCACCCGCATTTATTACAGGTTTTGTTAGAAATCATCATTTTCAGTGATACCCACACATGTTCTGGAGGCTATAACTAAAGAATGGAAATGGGTAGAAGGTTTTTTCCCTGATGATAAAGGAGAGTTTGGAGTTTCCTTTGCTATGTGTTTTGTTGACAAGGTCACAGATCCTAATTTTCTATGGGTCTTGAAAAAAACACATGTTGAAAAAGCCCTGGAATTGGGACGTGCAGAATTAGAGAGGAGCTGACCCTGGAAGAGTTAAATAGTTCTTCCCTTCCAAAAGTTACAATGTCAGCTTTACTTTGCTTCAACTCTTGAGTTCAAACTTAATGTAAACATTAAGAGAAAAAGTTGAGTCGTGCTGCCCAGTAGCTCAGTTGGTTAGGCAGAGCGCTGGAAAGCACGCATATGCCTCAATGGCGCGGTGAGTCGGTGGTTTGAATCTCGCCACCGACGTATTTCCCGCATGTCTGCCCCCCATCTCCACCTGTTCCCGCTAACCCTAGTAAATAAAAGCTTGGAAAAAACAGCTCA
Organism: Bregmaceros cantori; assembly: GCA_900302395.1. NCBI lineage: Eukaryota > Metazoa > Chordata > Actinopteri > Gadiformes > Bregmacerotidae > Bregmaceros > Bregmaceros cantori. The sequence continues at coordinate 10,425 of OMKY01057215.1, read as the reverse complement.
AAACTTACTGACAAAGCCTGGTCCGAAGTTGGGTGGATTGGGACGCGCCACTGGAGTCAATTTCCCATCCTGTCAAAAAAGTCATTATTTTTTTAATTTTAATGTCATGAAAGAAGGCATTGGCTATGTCTGAAATGGCTCTCTATCTCCCTCCCTACTCCCTACATAGTGCACTGAAGAGCAATAAACGAGGTTTCGGCCACTAGAGTCGGCAAAAAAAAAAAAATTATAACATAAAATTCAACAATCATCACAAAAAGTCAAAACTACTTACATTCATAACATGCTAATGCCAATACTAACATGCTAATGCTAAAATGCTAACTTGCTAATGCTGACATGCCCGTGCGGCATCCACAATGTTGCAATTCTCTTGTTATAACATAAAATCACAATCATCAAAAAAGTCAGAAATACTTATTTGCGGTGGTCAGACGCTATTTACTCACGCCATGCCGTGTTTTTGTAGTTTATGTCATTTTTAAAACATCTTGCAATGCATTATGGGTTATATTGCTTCATCAAGGGAACATCGATGCTCACTATTTATCACGGTGCATTGTGGGATACAAGTTCGCTATACGGGGTAGATGGAGAGTTCAGGCACCCCTACAACATGTTGCGCGCCCCATAAAGTGCACTGAATAGGGAATAGGGAGTGATTTCGAACACAGCCATTGACATTGGTGACAACATAAACAACATTAAATCTTTTAACTCCACATACCTGTCCAACTACCTGTGGATGGAGCGGTGTGCCCTCAGGACAGTGTGGAGCGGGACCAGGAGGAAACCTACACAAGAATCAACACGTCAGTCTTTTATTTATTATTACCTGTGCCGCGAAAGCAGGTTATGTTTTTTGTCGCGTTGGTTTGTCACCAGGATAACTGAAAAAGATGTGCACGGATCTGGACGAAAGTTTGTAGAGCTGCTGGAAATGACCAACGGAAGAAGTGATTTTGTGCATTTCTGTAGCCTATTAGTAACATCATACTTGATCACCAACTTACCGATAGATCACTGGGCGCTTACCGCGATCACGTGACCAGACTTTCGGGTTGCAGTGGCCGCTGGGAAAGGTAGTTGGCATGTTTGCCGGTGGCGCAATTGAGCTACTATTGATAATGCGTTGCCACACAAACTGCTACCACTAAAAGTGCTATTTTTGTACTACTACGGCACATGTTCAAGTTATTACTTATTTTAACCCAAAATCGATAAAGAAATTTAAAAAAATATATTGTTACCTCATTGAACATCTAAAAATGAAAAGGCGATGAGTCAGTATTGAATAAAAAACCGGCTACCAAAGTGAAGATCCGTAACACGGATTTGTTTGAACCGATAACAAAGCTGATCCTATTTAACAGTCTGATATATCAGGTGATGAGTGATTAGTCTGTTCACAGAATCCGGCTGGAAGAAAAACATGGCAAGACTTTTATTTTGGAATGCACTTTTACTTCATACTTCATATTATTATTATGTCCAGTATTAGCAAGGAAAAGAGTTGGGTGTAATCTGTTATAATAACAGACGTTACACTAAGGGATGGTCTGTTTAATCTGATCGCCAGTCACTTTTGCTGCATACATTTATTCCCACCCTCCGTAGACCACCTCTTTCAGTCCGCTTCAAAATGTATTCCGACTTGAAAGCGGTTCTTTGGCGAGGTATATATGAGCAGTTTGGAATTTTATTGTAAAACCAGATTGAATCTTATTCTTGTTTGGGTTTTATTTTATCATTAACAGAACGTAATCTAACTCGCTACATCCTTCACTCAGTAATCCAGTAACATAACAGATAATATACTTTTTATTGTCAGTAAAAAGTACCCTGATGGGATTAGTTAAAACAATGATACCCGGGGACGCGGTGGCCGAATGATTATAGAGCGCGCCCCCCCAGACCATAGATTAAGCAGTGCCGCGGGTTCTCATCCACTCTCCGGCTTTTCTGCAATGACTCCCTCCAAATCTTCATCCCAGTTTCTCAGCAAATCCTATCGCCATCTCTCGCGAATAAAGAATGAAAGAGCGTGCTGCCCAGTAGCTCAGTCGGTTAGGCAGTGCACTGGAAAGCACGCATATGCCTTAATGGCGCGGTGAGTCGGTGGTTCGAATCCCACCACCGACGTATTTCCCGCATGTCTACCCCCCATCTTCACCTGTTTCCACTAACCCTAATAAATAAAGCTTGAAAAAAAACAGCCTGAATGGGCTGAAAAAAAAACATTAAAAAAAAAGAAAAAAGAATGAAAGAACGCACTTGTGCCCAAAAAATAATTTGAAAAACATGAAAAGGAAAAAAATTATCAACAATACCCAACTGTGTCAAGTACTACAATAACAATGACAACATGATCATCGTGATACGAAAGAAAGTATTCATGGAGTTGTGTACTACTGTACTGTACAGGGGTGGATGGTGATGTCGGTATAAAGATAGAATGGTACCTGTTCATGACCATTGGATTCATGCCCATGTTGTTCTGGACCATGACCTTGTTGATGCCCTTCAAGGCCACCATCTTGGCCTTCATGATGGGATCGGTGATGGAGTCAAAGTCTGTAAACATGTCCATAGATGTTCCTGTGGAACAATAGAATTACACCATGAACAGGGCGGTTTCTGTTCCTCCTTTCTGCAGAGAGGGACGAGGACTTCCAATGTCTATGTGCTGTGTTTTGAACATGGAGATCCAGTGGGAGCTGGGTCGTCCGGCATGGGTCTCTTAATCGTACCACAATTCAAATCCAGAACACATGGAGAGGCCGCTTTCAGCTACTTCGGCCCTCGGCTGTGACTCAGGGCAGGCCAGCTCCAAGACACATTTCCTGGAGCTGGCTTTTAACTAAAATGAATCTTGTACTGTTCCTTGTTTTGTCCTTGGAAAGCTCTGCATGAAAGGTGCTATGAAAGTAACTAAAGTTCGAGTTTGAGGTGGATGAGTTTATGATCATCTTCCGTTCAGTGTAAATGACCATTCAAGGTTGTAAACAATGAGCCGCCAGAAGAACCTACCTGCTAAACCAGAACATTACTATGACGAGGGGGGTCTTTGCATGATGGAACTCGAGCTTAAACACACGTGCCTCAGATGATGCAGATATTTGTCTGAAATAACGACAATGCTTCTAAAAACATAACATTAAAAGTCTACATCTATTACTGATTTATCCATGGGTGTAGGTTGCCATCTGCTGCCGATTGATAGCATTACTACGATTTGCTTTCACATTTACCCCAATGCAAAGGACATGAGGTGGTAAGGTATACCACCTCACCGTACACATACGTCCCGTACCGATGTTGGGGAAGAAGCCGTCTCCAGAGCGCTGTCGTATCATGGCCTGCATCTGCCTCTGCTGCTGCTGCTCCTGTCGCTCCTGGTCCAGGAGGTCCTGGAGCAGGAGAGGTTGCTCCTCTAGCAGGAGAGGCCTCTGCTGGGAGGTCTGCGGAGGCTGCTGTTGGACCAGAGCCTGGTTCAACATGGCCTTAGGATGGAGAAGGACAACCTTAAATTGGCTTTGGTTTAACTAAATGTATACAAGTTTAATGTTCACAAATGTGTAGGTATTCTTTTTATTTCTCGTCCTCCGTTAAAGGAGTTATGTTAACAACTCTAATGCTGTCCACAATGGATCGCTTAGAAACAGTCCAGCTCAGTTGAGGGCATGTGATGTAATGAGATGGAATTACAATGAATGGCACAAATGAGATTCAAGGGAAAGAAAGCTGTATTCCACTGAAAGCATGTTAATGATAATTGTAAATAATTAAACCAATATGCATCAACTTTCTATTGGCCACCGAGATCATCCCTCCTACCTGTTGAGCTTGGCTCAGTGGAACCTCCTGCTCCAGCCCCAGACTGCCCTGCAAGTCTGCTCCTCCAAAGTCAGGGATGGCCCTGGCGTCTGGCAGGTCTTGGCCTCGGGCAAGCATGCCGGGAGCTGGCTGGTGAAGGCCGACATCTCCCCCTTGGCTAGGCTGTGTGGCCGGACCACCTGGATTGGCAGGGTCGGCCATGGGGTCCAACAATGGCTCGGCAATGGCATTTAATGAGGGGCTGACTAAGGAAGGAGGATCAGCCAAGGGAACGTCAGCCAGGGGTTCTAATGAGGGGTCAGGCAAGCTGTTTAATGAGGAGTCAGCTGTGGGTTGTAAGGAAGAGTCCACCAAGGTGTCCAACGAGGGCTTGATAGGCGATGGATCAGCGGCGCCAGAAAGCGCTGGTGTCACTTCAGCTGACTGTTGGCTGTGGCCATCATTGGATCCATTGGGCTGCTTGTCTGGTACCTCCGCAAGCTTCTGTTCCTCCTGTTCCTCTGTCTTCATGTCATCAGTCTTGTTAGGAGAGCTTGTAGCAGTAGGTGCGCACAGAGAGGTAGAGCTCAGGTTTTTATCGGCTTCCTCCTTCACATCAATTGCATCCGAAGATTCTTCCAGTTTCGGTGTGACTGAGGGCACCTCAGTGTCGCTGGTAATGGCATCCTTATCATCACAAGAAGGTTTTGGCATATCTGCAGCGTCACTGGCATCTTCCATGGGGTCACTAAGGTCTAGCTCCTCATTGAACATGTCCTTCTTAAGGTGATCCAGGTCAGGGTCGGTGTAGGCGATTATGTCAAATTTTTCAGAGCTGAACAAGTCGTCCAGTTGCAGGTCATTGGTCTCTAGCTCGAGTGCCTTGCTGTCCTCTGGATCCAGATTTAGATTTTCCAAGTCAGCATCCACAAGGTCTTTGACCTCGACATCCTCAAAGTCCTTCACCACAGAGGACTCATCTGACAACATTTTGTCATCCATAGCATCGGCAGGCAGGTCTGGCATGCCAGGCTCACCATTGCTGGCTGCAGGAGCAGTCAGCAATGTGTTTGGGGTATTAGGGACATGTTGGGTGTCGCTAGGTGTCGGTTGGCTTAAGGATCTCATAAGCAGGGAATGCCTGGGCCCGGCACTGCCTGCAGCACCGTGAAGGTTTTCCATGTTTCCAGGTTGCATGACTGGACATCCTTGCATGCCCATTGCTGGGTCTGGCATCCGAATCTCCTGATTAGAGGGGAACCTGAAGTCAGAGGCTCCTGTGGGGAGGCAGGACCGCTGAACAGCTGGGTCCATTCCTGCTTCTGGCAACATACCGACCGGCGGCATGCGCAGCCGGTTCTCTGCAGTGCGGTGCCGTAGCTCGATGAATGGCTGCCCCATGATGTTATGCTGCTGCACTGGCATCCCACGAGGAAAGTGTTGGGACATGGGACCCATCTGATTCATCGGACCACCCATGGCCTTCGCCATGTCAACAGACACAGACCTCCTCATTTGAGGAGGCATCTCTTGCATGGGGTGGGGACCTCTTGGGAAGAACTCTTGTCCAGCGTGTGTTGCTCCCGGAGGAAACGCAAACCTGAAACAAAAAGGATCACAACTAAAGTTTGTTTCATTTTCAACCATCAGCTAGGATTCATAACTGTAAGAGAAATGTAGTAGGTTGGCTTCCAACTGATTGTGAAAATAAATAACATGAGAAAGTCAGCGTAAATTACTTATTAATTTCTTAAATAGAGAGAACAGATTTAAAATAGCACTTGTGCTACAAGTACAATCATGTAAGCAGCTCCTTGTTGATTGGCGGTATTATACGTGTTCCTTTAAATTAACATAATCCTTCCATTTTGAAGAAAAACAGCAAAGCACCAACCTTTGTCTCATAGCTGGGTCCCCAGGGTGCATGGCCCTGGTAAATTGCCCTTCATTGGGGAAGGGTCCTCTGTGCTCTCCTGGAAAAGGTCCTGGGTATCTCATGGGTGGTCTCATAGGGCCCTGTCCAGGGTACGGTGGGGGGGGTCTGGTGAAAGGTTCTGCAGGCTGGCCCATTCCGTCTTGAGGCCAGGGGTGTGGAGGCCCGGACAGGAGATTACCAGTCGGGTCTAGGGGGCCCCGTTCCTGGCGGATAGCGATCCTCTGCTGGTGTTGTTTGAGAAGGAGCTCACGGATGCGCTGGCGCTGCAAACAGACAACAAAAGGACTGTTGCCAAGAAATAGATGCAAATACATATTACATTCAACCATCGCTGACTGTGTTCATTAGGAGTGGAACAATTTATAGGTTAATCTGTTGATTAACATTGATCAATTCCAAATGTTTTGGATTTTCAAGAGATGCGTTTGCTTAAAGTAAATATGTTTTGTGTGCGATGGTTTCCACATACCTGTCTGAGGCGCTCTTCACTGTCAGCCAATGAGACACTTTGAGCTTCAGTCCCCGGTGTTGGTAATTTATTAGTATTTTCTGGTACCATCGAAGGAGACAACAGCTCCTTTTGGTCGAGTCGGTCACTTGGTTGTGGTCTCGGAGTCATGGGTGCCTGCTCAAAAGGGTCATGAGCTGGGGTTTGATTTGGTCTTTGTGATGGTGACTGGCAGTCATCTTGATGGCCTGGTGGTTTGGGCGGAGAGGAGAAAGTATCCTGGAGGTTTCCCATCTGTCCTCCTGGACATGGGCGGTTGATGCCGTCACGTGGACCCACAGTTGGCTGGGCATACATGTCTTTTGTGGCACTTCTTGGTCCTCCTGGCTGGGGAAATATTTCACTCCCTGGTGGGCGTTGTTGAGTAGGGTTGGCAGGGTACATCTGGCTACCTGGAGACCTGGGGAACCTTTCTCCTGGGGAGGGTCGAGGAGTACTCGGGGCTTGAGCATAGGGGTCCATGGCATGAGAAGGCGACATCTTCTGTGAGGGGTGGGCGTATTGGTTCATCCCCGATGGGCGTGAGGGTGAGTATGGTTCAGATGAAGGACTTGCCATGTTGCCAGTCTGTCCAAAGTTGTCATGTGGCCGTGGCGTGCCAGGTGGTCGGCCAAAGGGGTCGAAGAATGGTCTTGGCTGGCCGCTACTCTCCATTCCAGGCCGAGGTGTGCCTGGAGGCTGTGCGTAAGGGTCAGAGCCCTTTGTAGGTCCTGGTGGCTGAGCGAATGGGTCGTATGTGAAGTGGTCCGGCCTGGGGGTGGATGGAGCATGGGCGTAAGGGTTTCGAGACATTGGACCTGGCTGAGCAAACTGGTGATGTTGACCCATTCTGGGAGGGCTGGTAAAGGCCTGTTCCCCTCCACTTGGTCTGGGTGTGTTTGGGGGCTGGGCGTATGGGTCGTTTTGTTGAGCGAAACGGTCTATGGGGTGCATTCCTGGTCGATTAAAGGGATCTTGAGCCTGTGCAGGTGGCATGGGGGCTTTAAAAAGTCCGACTGATCCCGATTCATTGCTGCCAGGTATGGATGCCATGAGTGGACGTGCATATGGGTCAGACAAGATCATTCTATTCTGAGCCATGCGCTGATATGCCTCATTACGGATCATAGGTCGTGAGTACATGTCCCTACTGGGACATGGAGGCCTACCTTGCCCAACCTGGCTAGGCCGAGGTGGTCCCATAGGCTTGAGAAAAGGGTCCATGTCACCTACTGGCCTGGGGGTGTCTGGAGGCTTGGCATAAGGGTCATTCATAGACGGAGGAGAGCCAAACGACTCGTGTGCGGGGGATGGACGACCTCGGTCTGACTGCTCCTGTGCAGACGTTGGTGACTTTCCTGACTCCATCGACATGCGGCGACAAGTGTTGGGCGGCCGTGGGGTGCCAACCATCTTGGAATAGGGGTCCCACGGCGACGAGGGCCGTGACCCCGATGAGCCAGGAGAGAAGACTTGTGGGGATTGCGGCTGTGAGGAAGGGCCCGAGGGAGGGGGTGGAGGTGGGCGTAGAAAAACATCCTCGGTGGGCGTGCCTGCCACCTGCCGGCTAGGGAAGCCCTCTTTGGGATTGAGGGGCTGCATGGGTGACATGCTGCCATTACTGGGCTGGGACGCCGGGCTCTGATTGCCGCTGTTGTCACCCTCCGACTGGTTGCTTGATTGTTGCTGGTGCTGCTGCTGGAGCTGTGCAGGATGAGATTGAGATTAGGACTGCAGTTCAGTTTGACACTCATTTGTTATTGTCTTTAGATTTCACAACATTTGGTCCAAGTGATTTTCTGCAATGTCTACCCCCGATCTCTTCAACCCCCTTTCAGACCAAGCCTGTCAATAAAGATGGAAGAATGGCGCTGACGCCGTAAAAATAACTTGTAGGTCAAGATGTGGTTTTAGTGAAGACGATCCTCACCTGTTGCTGCTGAAGCTGTTCGTTCTTCACCTGCTCCAGCTTCTGTGTGGCTTCGATCTTGGCCTGCTGCTTGCTCTTCTGACGCATTTGCTGGTACAGATCAGGGGGTTGGAGGGGTTACAGATCAGGGGGTTGGAGGGGCTACGCAATTGAGCATGACTCGAACCTTGAGAAATCACAAGCGACTCATGATACTGTTGTGATTCCTAGTAGTTAGATTAGTACTACAATGTTTAGAATGAGATGATGGTTTTCAATAACCAACCAATTGTCTAAATGTCACTAGTCTTCATGTATTTCTGCTATTCCGATAAAAGTAAACATATTCTCAATGGCGTATTGATAATATATTTATTTAAAAAAAAATCTGATTCAACAGTAGTTGAGGGCTGTTGCACGGTGACGTTGCGGATTGGCGGCGGCAGACATTTCGATGGTAGCATCGCCGTCAGAACATTGTCCGTTTAAAAGTCTATTGGTGATTTTTCCATGGTAACACGCTATCAATCGCCAGCAGATGGCAGCCTAACTACGTGCGTTGAATACACTGCCGTTGCTAAGCCGTGATGTCACCGTGCAAAAACCCTATCAGAGTATGAGTGGTTAGTTCAACTGAGCCGCAAACTGTTGTGCCAACCAAGGTTAGTCACATGTCAATGGCTGAAAGAGCAGGCATAACTAGAGCTATGCGGTCGGTGCCGACTGCTGAAGAGATATCATCGAAACGCGCTAGGAGCATAAATAAGCCCCACATGTATTCTTAACCCAGTGAGGTCTTAATGCATGCTGAATCTCAGTCACTACCACTGACTGCGATGTCATGATCTGCCGAGACGCACGAGACCGTGGCGGTGGCACACGCAAAACCATTAGATCCCCTACGCTCCGCGTTTGCCCTCTGAATATGCACCTGTGATTCTGCCCGAATAAGACAATTATGTTTGTTATGGCTATGCAGTCAGTTTGGAGTTTGTGTCCTCGATTGGAGCTTGTATAACCTGATTACATCATTATGCTTGTGGAAATCTCCTACTTACCATTCACAGAAAATCGAATTCACCTGCCGGGTCTGAGTGATCAAAAAATACACGATTTTCCCCAAGATAGGTAGCAATTATGAATACAGAAATGAAAGATACGTTCTGGTATGTTTGCTGCCCTCCGCTGTGCAAATGTTCTAGTGTGGATTCGTGCCCCATAAACAGATGAGTCAATAATCTGCCCACCCGTTCCATTTACTTCAAGTCGGATTTTGACTGCATTTCAACAATATTTATGTAAAACTGTGAGCAAAGCGGGGGTGTAACTGGTCACAGAGCAACCTCTAGTGATCAGATTTTGAACCGGTGTGCGTTTTGTGCGACAAATTCAGCCACTTTGGTCCACTACGATGACTTTACACAGGCAGCTATACAGACACAGGAAGTGCGTTTCAGACGACGGAATAGAATGACAGTCTCCTGTTTTGGCTGCGTAAACTGGTCTATTGGCGATCCCTGTGCTGTGGAGCAGAGTCGGGTTCCAGGTTACAGGTTAGAGTGGAGGAGAGGACATTGGTGAGGTATTAAGGTGGGGGGGTGGAGTGTTGATGCCACTACAGGACGACTGAAGGACTTCTATAAAGTGAGCATGGTGGTGGTGGAGGTTTCTAGTAGGGGGGGGTGGAGAGAGAGAGAGAGGGAGTGTTTTTTTACATGGCGCTTCAAGACTTCTAGTGAGGGTCAAATGTTTTACACTCGGTTACCTGTCTAAACTTCCACTCTTGCTCATGCTCAGACTCTTTGGGTGGTTTCAGGGGGTCTTTAAAGAGCAGATCAGTGTCTAGGGGTAAGGTGGGCTCAAACACCTCGGGAGGCTGGGGCGGAGGGGGTGCCGCGTGCCGCTTGGCCGGGTCCTGGGACAGGTGCACCTTGTTGATGCGCAGGGCGGCCCTGTTGTCCCGTGCCTTTTGCTGTGGGACGAGGAGGGGGAAGGACGGGGGGTAGTGGGGGCGTACATCAACACATCACAACAATAACTCACAAAAACATCAAGACCATTTCAGATGGACGATCCATTGTTCATGCTTATTAACACTTAGTAAATATTGAACTAATTATGAACAAGTCAGGAATGCAAATATGTACAAACATTTGTTAATGACTTCATAATTTTCTTCAATATTTACTAAGTGTAAATAATCAAGAATAATGGATATTTCATCTCAAGTGTTAACAAAATGATTTCATGCACACACACTGATATACATATATACTA
>OMKY01057211.1:0-19063 GCA_900302395.1 Bregmaceros cantori | reverse complement strand
ATAAAACACTGAAACATGGCCGTCCCAAGCTCCTCCAAGGAAAACATGCGGACAAAGGCTTCCATTCTAACTACAGTATGCCCAAACCTGCCTGTCAAATACAGACCCGAGCCACTCAGCATAGACCAGGGCCCGCAAACGCAGTCGACCTGTGGACCGGTGGAGGCAGTATCTAGGTGAAGCTGGGTATTTCAGTCCAAAGGAAAACTAATCCAAGCGACAACAGTTTTTTGTCATTTAACTTGAGAATATTGAAGAACATGAATGATTTATCTGATCATGGGTTCGCTTGCTTACTTCCTGTAGTGTCTGGGTGACAGTGGGCCGAATCATGTATTCCCTCAAAATAATAATAATATTTTGGAAATGACATACAATGGAGTTTATGTGTTCGACAAAAAAAAGATATTGCATCTAACATTATTTTGAAACTGAAATTACAACTCTGATTCCCCCCACATGCAGCGAAAGAAAAGAGATAAAATGGCAAGGGAAGGTTGGGTTATCTTGCACATTTATCACTATCAAGCATTGAGATGGATTGATGGATTTTCAGGACATTTTCACCACAGGCGGGTATTGGCCCAATGAACAATCCAAAATTGTTGAAATTTAGAGATGATTTGCATCACGATACGGATCCAGAAATTTGAAAGTGGATAATGAACGGTCAAAGAACAAGCATTAGCGAGAAAATTCAAATTGTGTGAAAATGTCTGCCACTCTGCGTACATGCCCTGCACAGCCGATTGTCATAGGCAATCAATTGGTTTATATAGGGCACATCAGGTTAGTAATGGTTTTCCCCATGGTAAATTGCATGATCGATGTATTCCACATTGTGCGTGTAATTTGCAGCAACATTCACCCATACCTGGAGTGTCTGCTACCCCGACTAATTCCAGGGCCGTGTCCGGGCAGGGTTCCCCGGGGGAGACTACCCCCATGGAAGTCTTCTATGGAGCGACTCCATGATTTTGATCTTTCCACAGAGTTCTCCACGCCGTTCTCCAGGCACTCGCCATCAAACCTGGTCACAGCACACACAACGTCAGGGGTGTCGAAATTGTTTTAGCTCCGGGGCCACATCCAAGGAAAATCTATTCCCAAGCGGACTGGAAAAATAATTTCAGAACTTGTCATGTCAACAACTTAAAAACAAACGCCAACACACATATTCTGAAAATCTACACCCCAGTGGCCCCACAAGTTCCATTAATTCTCTGCATAACATTGTCTCAGTTACCAAAATTTACCATTTCAAGTACTTGTAATTGTAATTTTTGACATGCACAGTTTATCAGTAATTAGGTGTACCATCCACCTCTGAGAGGAATAAATGTCAGGAAATGGCAGACGGTCTAGAATTAACACAAATTGTCAATATTTACAAACCTTAACAAGGAACAATTAAAAGGAAAACACGACCGAAAATGCACACTGAACTATGTGTAAGATGTGTGTGCAACCACTATCTTGGAAGTTGTAAAAATATAATATTCCTTCACGGAGTAAGGAGCATTTCCGATCGGGCAGTAACGCGGACACCAAAAAGTCCTGAACGAGCGGGGGCGCGCGAGAAGGAGGGTTCTCTCTCTCTCCCGCGGCGTGGACGACCGGTCGACTTCAACAGGAGAGCGTGTCGCGGTCAACTTGTTAATACACGGCGGTTTATTGTTTTCCGATAGTTTGAAAGTGAACGGTAGACGACAGCCCGCGTCTTCTGATCAAGAGACGGAAGTCATCAGCGGAAACGTCATTTTGTTGTTTTACACGGAGTTTGACTAAAAGTGGTTCACAGCGATCTCGCACGCGACCGGACAGATCCACCACGTCACCTGGACAAGACCGGAAAAGCGGCTCAACACCGGCGGTTGGTCGGGGAGGTAGCGCTTGGTCAGATAGGGACGCGGGAATCCGTATTGTAACTAACAGGGTTAAGTTGGTGTACTAGTGCTCCCGACGAGCGTTCATTCCGTCGTCAGGTATTCTAGATGTTTTGACAGTGTTGATTATTGTCTTGATATATTACTGTTTCTCGTTATTAATCGTTTTATGAATAATTGTGCATCTCCCGATTATTCAGTGCACTCCAAGCTAAGTGGAGCCCTATCTATTTACTGGTGGTATCTCTTGCGTCTGGCAGGGTACTGTTTAGAATCACCAATTCATAGGAAGGTGATGTCCTTTTATTCCAGTGTTGGCTGGATGGCTTTTCAGTTAATTTATTATTTCTCCTTTAATTTAATTTGAACTAGTTTAGGTAATAGTGCGGGCTGGTCCAATAGAGCGGGCTGGCCGGGACTGAGTTGGGACGGGGCCAACCGTCGGTGGTGGATTCGCCGACTACCCACGTTCTCTCAACAGGAGATCCCGTGGCCCACAGGCACACATGAGAACAAGTGAGAACTGGCCTCAACTTACATATCTATAATTCGTTTTATATAATTAGTTCTTTAAGTTACTCAGTACTTTCGCTACTTTAGTAGCTTTTTTTGTGGAGTACTTTTTTACTTTTACTTGAGTAACTATTTGGAGGACTACTTTTTATTTTACTTGAGTAATATTTTTCTGAGGTCACAATACTTTTAATTGAGTAATTTTTATGGCTACTCTGCCCATATCTGCATTTCATTGTCTCTGTATATGATGCAGTGTGTGGGTTTTAGGGCGTACTCAAAGCAGCGTGTTCATCCCGGGTCTATCTGAGTTTAATCGAGATGCAACACGTTTCCCAGTTGTCTCGCTAGCTGTGACCATGCCCAGGTGGTCCTGGGCATGGTCACACGCACGCTAAATTATCCGGGCCAAGCAATAATTGAGGAGGATCTCGAGTTGCGAGCGGTCATGTTAGAACCCGTTACATGCAGACTGATCTGTCCTACATGTCGGAGTGTGTCATTCATTTAAAAAGTTTAGCAATTGTCACACTGTGGTTTATTTTTCCTTCTGCCATCTTTAACACTGCACAACATAGAACAGGACCATTTAATCAATTTCAATGTATTGCCTATGGCTTGTTGAAACAGTCCTCTTCTCGACTGGTACACATACATGCAGGTTGCTCCACAGAGCTGAGCACACATACGACTGGACTGTAGCCCGTGCTAGACTTTGTTTACTAATGTCTCTGGTGGAAATAAGGCAATGTAAACACAACCATGACAATTCAGGCCTGGGTTAGCCCTGGAACTAACCGGCATGTGCCAAAACGAAAAATCACCATTTTTTTGCTCAAAACTAGGAGGAACAATATCTGTCTTCGGTTACCGATAGATAGCCCACTTTGGTGTACTATTCCCCCCGTGAAGGCCCTTCCACCAGTCCTCTCTTCACAGTAGGATCTTGCTCCCCTTATTTCATTTCACCCCTTCCCTTGTGTGTTTGGTGTGTGTTTGAGTCTTTCTCTTTTTTTATGTCTTCCCAAGTGGGTTGTTAGATTTGAAATCATTTTCAAAAGCGGGGATTACTGATCTTTGCATGAAGGAACAGCCTCCGCCATTTTATATTTTAAAACTTAACATTATATTTTTCAAAACTAGCACGGGGCGTGTCTATTGCGCAAAAGTAGCTCATTCCAGAGTCTCGGAACAGCAGTGGTGAACGCTCCTCTGATCGACAGCTGATTGGCAGATCTCAGCGATCTGGATGGCAGAAGCAATTCCGACAGTATGTTGGAGCGAGATAGACTTTTACAAACTAATAATAATTGATTCTCTATCGACCGGTTTATGTGCAAAACACTGGACAGAGTCATTTTGTCCCGTCTTTCTGTTGGTCACTTCCGGTGCTTTATTGTTGCCTAAGTTCTGCTCTGGTACTGGACCGAGGTCCGAGCACACAAAACACACACAAGTTAAAAATCCGACCACTAGATGTCGGTCTGTGACCAATTACAAATCACTCCCCTTGCTTCGTTCACAATGTTGTATATGTCGACTTAAAGTTACTCACCGACAGGTCACATGTTCTTCTAAACCAGTATGCTGATTGCTTCTACCAGTAATTCCAAAAAGAATGAGAAAATGGAACGGGTTGCACTGATTAAATAATGCGTTTGTGGGTCACAGATCTGCACTAGAGCATTTGGGTTTGGAATAGCACACAGCAAGTTACCACCATCCATTTTAAATAATGTGGTAGGTGTGTGTGTTCCCATTGAGTAGACATGTTGAAAAATAGCGCAAAACACGTCGAAACAAATGACTCATCTATTGGACAAAATACTTCCTGCGGTGCTTGATGACACACATCAATTCATAGAGGGGTGGGCGGAAGTGTCCACCCCTCTATGAGACAGAAACAATGAGCAGCTGGCCACCAGAAGTTGGGGTTAAGTGTTTTTTACAGGCACAGTTGGCGGGGAGGGTTGCCGGGAATCAAACCAACACCCTTTTCATTAGCCACAGCAGATCAGGGCTATGGCAAACCAATTCATTTTTATTAGCCAGATTGCTGTTTCCGTCTCGATGGTTCAATGCTGTCTCGTTCGCCTTCACTAAATGTTATGAGATAAAAAAGTTTTCTACCCCTCAAGTCAATGTTGTTTTCATTTAACGTTTCTACACTTAACGGTTTTCTTTTCAATTCACATTAATTTATTTTTCAACGAAAAATTACACCAAAAAGTGGCCATGTAATGGGGCCAAAAAAAGGAATAAAAAGGCTTTTTAGCATGCCAAAGTTGAAGAGAATGCCAAAAACTTGTATGTTAATAGTTAACATGTAATAGAATGTCCGTGGGGTCAGTTGCTCCCCTATGAAAAATGGTGCCGGGGTGAACAACGCTCTAGATACATAGAAATGTATTGTTGTATTGGTGATATGGACTTGATTTCCACATAAAATTCTAAGAAATATATTTATCAAGCTATGGGAAACAGTTATTGTCGTTCATAATACCCATGCATTTTTCTGTAGTGAATTTTGCAAGATAAAAGTATTTCATTGATTTAAGCAGTATACTGGCCCGTCTCTGTATCAGTAGCTGTAGCTCCATGTACAATGTTGTCGGTGTATTTAGTAAAATGGACAGATATTAGCTTTCATCAGTGAAATGAGGTAGTGCTGGTTGCCTGGTAGTTTTTATAATTAATTGCCAAACATGGGTTCTTTTATCACTTTTTTTGTTGTTGTTTTTCATTCTTTAATGAGAGAGATAGTGACAGGATTAAACCAGAAACTGGGATGAAGAGTTGGAGGGGACATTGCAGAAAAGCCGGACAGGGGGATTTGAACCTGCGGCACTGCTCGCACTCCCAGCACTGATGTTTTCTGAATACTTCACATTGTTCAGTCTTGTAACTCATATACCGGTAATTGAATAGTGCGTCAGCGGATATTGCGCTGCGTTCACCCCGGTGGACGGTGGCTCAACTGCGACACCTAAAGTCTGAGCCCATACTTCAGGCAGATGTTCACTCGTGTATGTATATTGACATGTATATTGAGACTGCCTCTCCACATCACAGCGTTTGTGAATGAACATATCGAATATTCAACATCCCATCCAAATCAAAGAGCATCTCCCACTTCCCCTTCAACTCTGACATATAGACGTGGTGACACGGGCTGCCATTCCCCCTCTCTCCTCAGCCCTCATTCTGCGTCACTGAGGAGAGATGGAGAGAACGAGACAGAAGCAGCAGGAGAGAGGAGGAGGTGGAGGAACCGGTGGGCTGTGAAGCGCATGATTCACGAAGCAACAGCGGAGATGTTCCGGCTGTTGGCCGTTGAAAGTATTTTTTCTATTTCTGTATTGTTCTATCTATGTTATGTTTGGTTATCCACATTGTGTGTTTGCACATGCTCAGTGTTATGCAATAATGTAAAACATGAAAAAGAAATATGTCCAGAGCTCTCTCTCTCTTTCTCTTATGTCTGTGGTGTCAATCGTTTAATAAGAATAACTAGGTTACTTGATTTTTTTTTTTGGTCATTTTACATTAAGTAGCGACAAAACAGTGAAATGCCCTGATCTCTCTCTCTCCTACTCCCACTTTGTGCTCAAGCCGGAAAAAAATAACTTTTAAAAAGAAAAATAATTCACTGAAAAAGAGCCAAAACTGTAACCACTCATTTATGGTGCTTGCAGAATGTTTTTATTGAATGTCTTTGTGTGTGTGTGTGTGTGTGTGTGTGTGTGTGTGTGTGTGTGTCTGTGTGTGTGTGTGTGTGCAAAATTTCATCCAGATCCGTGCTCAACTTTTTCAGTTATCCAGGGGATAAACCAACTCGACCAAAAACATAACCTGCTCTGCCCCAGCGCTGGTAATAACCTATTACCTTGAAAATAAACAATTACTTCACCCCCTACAATATGGCTTCAGGTTCACAGATGGCATGCTGCCATTTAGTGGAATATATAAAGCTACGGTCTTCCTGGACCTCAGGAAAACGTTTCTCCAGCAACACAATCGATTCGCTTGTCTCCTACTTAAAGAATTTGACCCAATGTGCAAATATTAACGGCGCAAACTGCCTCATAGGGGTGCCCCGGGGTTCAACGCTGCCACCCCTACTGTTCAGTGTGTGCATTAATGATCTCCTGAGCGTCTGCCCCAACGTCCTGGCACAGATGTATGCGGACGACACGGTTAGGGCTGGGATGATATTGACATCACATGGCACGATAATCGTGACACAAAATGGCGTGATATATGAAATGATTGCGGTCGCCTGGAGATGTTTTGTGAAGAGAAATGGTCAAGAATAGCCAACCAAAATGCACACCCTCATTGGGAGCTGTAGAGTTTAGGGGCTGTTATCTCTCCAAAAAGGAGCATCTACTAAATGTTGATGTCTTTTTTATGTCTATGTTGAGTGCCAGAATTTATACACCACCCTACTTTTGTTTAATTATTGCACAACTTCTGTAAATCGATAAATGTGGTCCCACATTTATCGATCGATAAATGTGGTCCCACTTTTCAAATATCACTGTGTTTGTCTGCTATATGACAGATTTAACTGTAATTGCTGCTCAGGACAACAAATCGTTTATAAAGGAAAATCTTGAACTTTCTCATCACTGTATATACTTATTTGGCACTGAAAAGGTTAATTAAGAGCTAAGCCAACGAATGTGAAAATTCGTTACCGCTACCCAGCAGTAAGTCCATACTAGAGAGAGCGTGACAGCGGGAACCGTAGCCAGAGTGACAGGGAGAGTCTCCTTCCCTGGCTGTGGTTTGTTCCTCTGAGGCTCATGTTGTTCTGTTCATTGTGTATAGTGTTGATTGTGGGGAGCTCCCATCTGCCGGCAGCTGTGATGAGGAGGAACTCACTAATTAGTTGCAGTTGTGAATGGGCGGGGTCGCAAGACGTTGCCAGCTGTCATCAAACACTTCCGATAAATGGGAGGTGGGCGATGAGATGAGCCGGGGCCGGGGAGGCGCATGGTGGAGCGGGAAGGGGGGAGTAGAGAGACCCCCGCTACGAAATGCGGCTTCCTCATATGTCGTACAGCGACCCACTTCAATATACAACAAACAAGGTTTGTGAGGAAACAGGTGCAGTCTGTCATTGTGATGATGTTGTGAATTGGCAGACAGATTGTTCAATCATGATGAAATGAAAACGGTTTAAACAAGGTTATCATCAGATATGGGCAGAGTAGACATGACAATTACTTAAGTAAAAGTATTGTTACCTCAGCAAAATATTACTCAAGTAAGAGTAAAAAAGTAGTGAACCAAATAGTTACTCACTTAAAAGTAAAAAAGTACTCCACGAAAAAGTTAGTTAAGTAGTGAAAGTACTGAGGAACCTTCAGTGAAAAAAAGAAAATAAATTAGGACAAATTATCTTTTCAAAAGGTACAGAGAGATAGCGATTGAAAGAGAGAGAGCCCGAGAGAGAGAGAGACCGAGACAACGCCCGAGAGGGAGAGGCAGAGAGCGCAAGAGCGCCTGAGAGGGAGTGAGAGAGCGCCCAAAACAGAGAGAGAGAGTGCGAGAGAGACCAAGAGAGAGAGCGTCTAAGAGAGAGTGTGAGAACACGCGAGAGGGAGAGAGAGATATGACGCCAACATATGGGGCAACAGTTCCGTTGGGGCAACAGTCGCTAAAGGCCAAGTTAATGTAACGATTAGCGAATTGCTGACATCTCAGTAAAAAGTAGTTAGTAGAAGGTAACTTGTGAAAAATGTACTCCAAAATTAAAAAGTACACACAAAAATTGTAACAGAGTAAATGTAATGTGTTACTGCCCATCTCTGTTTATCATTCATCCACTTTAATTCTACCAATATTTTAAAATCCATCTTCCGTGTCTGTCTAAATAAATACAAGACTACACTTGATGCCAAATTTTGCCAAATAAGTGTTTTCAGGGTTGGGTAGTAATGGATTACATGTAATCAGATTGCAAAAAATAACTAGGCATATGCAGTTTCTCCGACTGCTAAAGGGGTGTCCCCAAAAACAAAGCTAAACTAGAAGCACTCAAGAGATTGCAAACCTGCACCGTAGTGGTACAAAAAATAGTACTTTTAGTGCTAGCAGTATGTGTGGAAACCCATTATCAATGCAAGTGCTCTTAGAGTAGCGCGATTGACGCCACTGGCGAACACGCTTAGCACAAGCCAGCTACATTTCTCAGCAGCCGTTGCAACCCTGAAGTTTGGACACGTGACCGCGGTAAGTGCCCAGCGATCTATCGGTAAGTTGGTGATTAAGTATGATATATATTATATGTTATGTTATGTTACCAGCCATCTTTAAAGTGCGGGTCTGCAAACACTGAATCAAACAACAAATCCATCGGTTGAAAAGTTATTGTGTTAACACAAAGGCCACAGTCTTAAGCCACTTCTCCACTACAAAAAAATCAAGCCACATTTCGGCGCAACTCGGTTAAGTTTGGTTTAGTGGGGTGCCACTACCAGACAAAGGTAGTGGCACCCCACTGGTGGCAGGTGATACCTTCTTCCTTTGTTCTATTGATGCCTGCCAGACTGAGGGATAGGGACACCCCCCCCCCTTCTGTGATTGGCCAGCCACGTTTCGTCACCCCCTCGGAGTTTGACCAATCGGCGACAAGTAAATGTGGCCAAGAACGGCCTGATTATGGACTCACATCTCAGCGGGTCCCGAACCCTTGCCTGGCCGATTTGACCTTGTGGCTGGCCTTAAGTAAACCAGTGGAAACAAGGCTGTAATAACTTGTAAATGGGTTTGTAGCAGAACCCCTTTTACAAGAGACGACAGGTGCTTTCACATGACATTCAGACACCACAATTTCACACCAAAACAAAGAATCAAAGAAATTAATGCTGGGGTGGATTTGTGTGTGAAATAGATTTTGGAGACCAACACTTTCAAAGTGACTTCTAACCGTGTGGAATGATTTGCCCCAAATTATTTTATTTTAGGCGATTATTTTAGCAGTTGAGACGACTACATAAATCCAGTTGTTCGTTTCTTGTCATCATCATTTTTTCACTGCTTGTTGCAGAATGTGCTCCAAACATTGGTCATCTTTCTCCAGAAGTGCTGATACACTGTTTAGGGTCGGTAGGTTGAGTCCTGACCCGTCGCACCATTTTTTATGTTGCCTGCCTCTGGGTCTTTTACCTTCCGCTAGTCGCTCGAGTCAGAGTCTTGTTTTGGGGAAGCTCCATATGACCACAGAGCTTTAGAGATAGAGGATTGATAGAGCTTTATTTTCTTTATTTTCAATTTAATTGACAGGCTTAGTATAACGGGGTGGCGAGAGAGCAGACCTCACGGTTCTCTTGGTCACTTCCAGTGCCTGTATGCATGTATGTATATAAAGTCTGATAGAGGGCGGCAGTACGAGGAAAAACGCACAAAACGCACACCAGTTCAAAATCCGACCACTAGATGTCTTACACATCCTCTTGCTTCGTTCAACATTTTACATAGATTGATGAAATACAGTCAAAATCCAACTTGAAGTTACTCACTGAGTGGTCACATGTTCTGGACCAATAGGCTGGTTGCTTCTACTAGTGATTCCAAAAGGAATGAGAAAAGGGAACGGGTTGCACTGATTATTAAATCATGCATTTGTGGGTCACAGATCCGCACAAGAGCATTTGGGTGTGGAATAGCACACCGCAAGTTACCATCATCCGTTTTAAATAACACGGTAGGTGTGTGTTCCCACTGAGTAGACATGTTGAAAAATAGTTAAAAACACATCGAAACAAATGACACCGGAAGTGACGTTCCGAGTACAAATTTAAGTACCCCCCAAACTCGTCTATAAAGGGATGGCGAGAGAGCAGGGAAGCAGACCTGCAGCAAACTTATACCAGAGATGGGAATCAAACTCACGACAGACTGCATGTGCTGTGTGACCAAGTCACAGGCACAAGAGTGTATGTAGCACTCCATCCGATTGCACCACAGAGCCAGCCCCCTCTATTGCCATTATTAGTTTGAGTGACGTCAGTGTGCAGAGTTATTTAATTTCTATGTGATCTGTGCGGTTGTGATTTATCATCACATGATGTGCTTTTGGAATGTCTCCTTTGTGTTGCTGTTGTTTTGTTGTACTGTAGATTTACATTTATTGTTTTTGTCTTTCACTCATTCATTCATTTATGCCATGAATAACTATAACACATAACAGTTAACCAGAGATAGAGCTCACCGCATATTTCAATACAGTCAAATTAAGTGCCCACAACAGATGCATGTGCTTTTCTCGCTTCTGTTGTTCAATAAAATGTACATCAGCATATGCTGGGGAATAAACATGGTTGTTAACTGTGTTGAAAATAAATTAGACACCAATGTACTAGCATAAAATTTGAATGGACATTATATGTACAATATCTCAGTATACATTTCCCACTATGCACTACATGATACCTTCATTTCACTTATCTAATCTTACTTATGTGATCACATTATCACAGCATATATTCAACATCACAATTTAGATGAATTTGTTAATATAATGGGATATTTACTTGAGGCCTGATCACACATGATCAAGGGACTCCGTCATTACTACATGTGATATTGTGTATGCAGCCCATAGCACAACGGAGAGGTTCTAGCTGAAAGCAAACACTGCTGCCAGAACTAGCCCTCGGATAGGAAGCAACAGCTTCTCGTCAGTATTGGGAAATGGAAATACAGGAGACGTGCTGGAGAATTCAATGAATTATGCTATCTTCTTCTTGTATCAGCTTGTCCCACCATAGGGTGTTGCATCTTGAACCTTCGTGTGAAACAACACAGTCATCTGCTATCCTGCTTCTCTTGTTTGTCATTTCCAGTCCTGTATGTATTGCTCCCATTTTTTGTTCGTATCAGGTCTCCGAAACGGTTCAAGGAATGAAAACGAAAACCAAAAACGAAAACCAAACGTGAACAGAATTTTGCAGAATTTTACGAGGAGCAGAAACGTAAACGAAAAAAGGTTTCTTCAACTGTTCCGGAATAGAAACGGAACATTATGAAATCCACAAAAAAGTTTTTTTTGTTCTCTATGTATGTGTTTAACATATCGTATGTCTGGGAGACTATTTTCGGTTGTGCATCCATCCAACTTTCAACTGTCAGTCATCAAGCCCCATGTATATGGGACTCCATCTTGTGGACAGATGAGGAAGCGAATGTAATGGCATTTTAAAAGTTTGAAAGTCCACCAAATATATTTTGTATAAACTGTATCTAAACATAACATTGCACAATATAAGGAACTTTAAGAACAAAATCTTAGCGTTCCGAACCGGTTTAGGACTGATATTTTGGTGCCGGAATGGTTCCGAGAACGAAAACGTTAAACATAGGCCTGCCTGAACCGTTCAGAACTGAACTTTAAAAAAAAAAATGTTATTACATTTTTTTCGTTTTCAAGCCCTGGTTCTTATTCTTCTTCCCCTTTTGCCCTACATTTTTGTTTCCAGAATGTGATTTTAAAGTGACTCATGGCGTTTCATATGACCAAAGCATTTCAGTTTTAAATTTTTTGACTTGCTTTAAACGCTGCTCACGTTCAAAATAATATATATATTTTTTGGATAGCAGGAAATGCTTGCGTTAGATGGACAGCTGAAACTTTTTCTTCCGTCAGTGTGATGGTTTCAGTATAAACAAGTGAAAGTAAATAAAGTATTTTTTTTCCTCTCTCTGCCTCAGTCGCTCCTGTCATCGTCGCGGATCCCGCTACAAGCGCAGTCATATTGTTTTGTGTCTCATATCCACTTCCATGTTTCCCGACAGCCAGCTGTCATGTCGGCATCGGCGCGTGATTCATCACCGTCCAACGAGTTTCAGGTCAGAAAACTTTTCCTCATTTCGCTGTCAAGGTTGGACAAAGGGCAGGTCAGAGAATATGAGGCGATATAAACAGACAGGAAACCGAGGCCATGATGTTCAAATGTATATTCCAGACAATCACCCGCCCGTCTCACAAGGGTTTTGGCGGCTGCATTGTGGCCATGCATATTTTGTCTGAGTCCGCGGCATCCGATTGGCATTCAGCTGAACTCCCCGTAGGCCCCCCCAAACAATAAATATGGAAATCTGAGAGCCGGAGCCGAAGGTTTTTTCTCGCCTTCGTCTATTGCATAGTTTTGTCAAGTATCACTTCAGCATAGACAGGTTGAAGCTTTCTTAATTCTCAATCGATATTCCACGTCACATATTTTATGGAACGGTGGGCCACGAACACGTGCTATAATTTTTTTTTTAATGTATTTTATTTACAGCACCGCTCCGACTCGCACCACCTGCCTCATCGGTACTGAGTGATTGCACGTGACAAATCTGATTAATCTGATTCCATTGTGCAAATTATGCTTGTTAGCAGCAGCACTACCAGTGGCTGCTCAGTAGTGCTTGATGGCAAAGTGTTGTGCATGTTTTATTGTTGTGCTGGGCAGGACAGGAGTGGTGTTGTGTGATGTATGTGATGTTGGTGCACTTAAAGCTCCTTTTCCACTGGCTTACTTAAGGCCAGCACAGCACAGAAGCCAGGCTTCAGGAACCACCTAGTTGTGGGTCCAGAATCTGGCCGTCCATGGCCACGTTTGCTGGTCGCCGAGGGGGTGAAGCAATGTGGCCGGCCAATCACATGAGGGTGTTGTGTGCTCCAGTAGGGGGCCGACATCTTTATCGCCGCCTTTATCACTGGCTTATCTAAATGGAGTTTTTAAAAACTAGGCACCACCCCCTCATGGCTGCGTTGGGAACAGTGGAAACATTTAACTGAACTAAACTTAACTGAGATGTGCCGAACTGTGCCTTGAGTTTTTTTTGCAGTGGAGAAGTGGCTTTAGAAGAAGACTGTGCACTAACACAGGCTGATGTCCACCAAGATCCAGGTCCATTTGAGAGTTGATAGTTCAGTCTGTCATGAACAGATATGGGCAGAGTAGCCATAAAATTACTTAAGTAAAAGTATTGTTACTTCAGCAAAATATTACTCAAGTAAAAAGTAGTCATCCAAATAGTTACTCAAGTAAAAGATAAAAAATTACTCCACAAAAAAGTTACTTAAGTAGTGAAAGTAACTTTCAGTAAAAAAAAAAAAAATAGGACAAATTATTTTTTCAAAATGTAATACGAGAGAGCGCTAGAGACCGATAGAGGCCGAGAGAGAAAGTGCCTGAGAGGGGAGAGAGAGCGCCTGAGAGAGAGACCAAGAGAGTGAGAGAGAGTCCGAGCGAGAGAGAGCGTGCACGCGCGAGACAGAGAGCGCCCAAGAGGGGGAGAGAGACAGATATGACGCCAACATATGTGCCAGCAGCACAACAACATGATAGGACTACATGTATAACGTGAATGAGTCAATAGGGGGCAGTACTCAGTAATGCACTGAGTACAGTAGCAGTTAATAAGTTGTTTTCTCTGGGTGAGCCCCTCAAGACAAAAAATATTGCCAGTAAAGTGTTAAGGCAAATTTAGGTTTGTACTTTATACTTCCAAAAATACTTTTAGAGTACATTTTAGAGTACAGCCTGTACTTTTTACTTTCCTCGAGTAGATATTTGGATCAGTACTTTGAAGCCTTACTCGAGTTGTTTTTTAACAAATGTATTTTACTCTTACTCAAGTAAGAAATCCCGGTACTTTTGCCATCTCTGCCGGTATAACAATGACAGCAATGGAATAAGTAGAGTAAATAAATAGAGAAGCGAGGACTAAAAGTGAATAATAAAGCTGGATCATATAATGAATAGACAGGCGGCACCTAAGTGCTGATGTAATCGGTTAAAAGCTAGATTAAATAAATGTGTCTTGATACATAGAACACAAATGACCGCACATTGTTATTTTTCTTATTATTATTTTCCTGCAGTGCAAAACATTAAGAAATTCAAACACAATTATATACTTATATACTTTTTTTTTCTCAGAAAGCATCAAGACACTGCTGTGTGAAAAATGTAAATACAAAGAGAAAAACAGGTTTTTTCATAGGTCAGCGACCAACAAGAACAAAAATCCAAAAGCTGAATTTTAAAATTTTTGGCAAGAGGTTCTCATTGACCTCATTATAGACGAGGGGGTACTTCCGGTGTCTGCACGTCACGTCCTGTGTCAATTAGTTCGCTGTGTTTTTGGCAATTTTTCAACACGTATATTCGGTGGGAACACACATCTACAGGGTTATTTAAAACGGATGGTGGTAACTTGTGGTTTGTGACCACTCTGTGAGTAACTTTAAGTCGGATTTTGACTGTATTTCATCAATATTTATACAAAATTATGAACGGAGCCAGTGATGTGATGTGTAACTGGTCACAGAGCGAAACCTAGTGGTTGGATTTTGAACTGCCGTGCGTTTTGTGTGCTCGGACTTCGGTCCAGTGCCAGAGTTGGCATAGGCAACAGTAAGGCACCGGAAGTGTGTCATCCCGACGGGACAAAATGCCAGCCCCCTGTATTTCGCAGGTAAACTCGTCTCTAAGTCTGCCATTGACCTCTTGACCTTATCATAAATCTACCAAAGCACACCCTTAGGGATAATTCCGGCATATTATTTTCTGTGATGTAAGGTGCGAATTCCAAAAACAATCTGCTTATTTTGAGAGGGTACAAAACCGTAGCCCCCAATCCCTCCTAACCCTAACCCTCCTAACCCTGACAAAATAAGCAGAACGTTTTTGGGATTCGAACTTAACTACATAACGGCAAAAAATATGCCACAATTATTCATTTTAACGAGGACCACACCCTTAGTAGTAAGAAAATAGGATATTGCGCCACCTAGTGGAGGCCCCAAGCAACTGCCTGCTTTGCCTGGTTACAAGATGTCTTAGTATTAAGAGAATATGATAGACTATGCTGCTCTGGCTGGTGACAAGATGCGCCTCTGGTGGTTACACAGCAAATGACAAATGACATAACCAGCAGGTCTCTTTTGGGGAGAGACACCATCCTGGCACTGTGGGACGTTCCTGTTTCCCCTTCAGAGCTCTGAACCGGTTCAAGGAACGAAAACCGAAAACGAACAGAATTTTATGGAGCGGAAACGGGAACGAAAATATACGGAACATCATGAAATCTACAAAACCGGTTAAAAACTTTTTTTTTTGTTCTCTATATATTTTGACATATCCTATGTCTGGGAGACTATTTCCGTCCACTTTCACTGTCAGTCATCAAGCCCGATGCATCTGGGGCTCCATCTTGTGGACAGACAAGGAAGCAAATGTAATGACTTTTTAAAGCCGGTTTTCACGTTAATACAGTTGCACTGAAGTTTGAAAGTCCACCAAATATCTTCTGTATAAACTATATCTACACTTAACATTGCACAAAATAAAGAACTTTAAGAGCAAACAAAATGTTTGCATTCTGAATTGGTTCAGTACCGATATTTTGGTGGCGGAACGGTTCCGAAAATGGAAACGTTAAACATAGGCCTGCCTGAACCGTTCAGAACATAAGATTTTAAAAATTAATTTTGTTTTCAAGCCCTGGTCACCTTCACACATTGATCAATGGAATATCACCCACTCCTGCATTTTCATATAAACGTCTAAGAAACGGCCTGTCTAAACACTGTTGAAATATTGACGAGACACCACTTCCGCGATGTCATCGTCTGTTGAGGCTTGATTACCAATCTTGACTTGAATTAGTTGTTTTGTGGCGAATTGGTTCCATGCTTAAAGTGTGAATAAATGCTGCAATTTCCTGCGTACGCGCCGTTCAGACAGGCGTGCATATCGATCGATGCAGAGGCGCCCCAACGCGGTGCCGCGCTGCAAAAGCAGCGTATCATATACACGCCCTGAAATGTGCGTGTCATGGTTCAAGCTTTATTTCTTCCTTTAAAGAAAACAAATGGATTTCTGCTTTTCAGCACTGCCTAAATGCTCATATTATTTTCAAAGACTAAGCATGAGTTGTTTTATAGACAAGTTTGGCGGGTATTTCCGGTTAAATTTGTACTCTGAATGTCACGTCCGCTGCCTTTTATTTGCTGTGTCTTTGGCTATTTTTCAACATGTCTATTCGGTGGGAGCACACACCTACAGGGTTATTTAAAAAGGATGGTGGTAACTTGCGGTGAGCTATTCCACACCTAAATGCTCCCATGCGGATCAGTGATCCACAAATGCATGATTTAATAATCCGTGCAACCAATTCCTTTTTCTCATTCTTTTTGGAATTACCGTATTTTCTGCACTATAAGGCGCACCTAAAAGGCTTTACTTTTCATAAAATAACGAGGTGCTCCTTATATGTGGATTTTTTTCTGGTTATGATTACTGACCTAAAAGGGATTTATGTGTTACGCGTTAACACAGACACACACACACACACACACACACACATGTTCACTGTCATGCATCTGCCCGTTATTTAAAAAAATAAAGTAAAAATGTAGTTAGTCATCATAGAAATGTACTTGTTGTTCTTATTTATGGAATCGGGCAATTTGTTGCATATAAGGCCCGTGCGCTGAGTGTTACACGTTAAACACACACACACACACATATATAGAGGAATTGTGAATGTGATTTGTGGTTATCTGTCCTGTTTATCTTGGTGCGCCTTATAGTCCGGTGCACCTTGTATATGTTTTTTTTTTCTTCCAAAGACTACTCGTTGGGGGTGCGCCTTATAATCCGGAAAAAATACTAGTAGAAGCAGCCAACCTTGGTCCAGAAGAACATGTGACCACTCGGTGAGTAACTTCAAGTTGGATTTTGACTGTATTTCATCAATATTTATGTAAAATGATGAACGAAGCAAGGGGGGGTTGATGTGTAACTGGTCACAGACCGACATCTAGTGGTCGAATTTTGAACTGGTGTGCGTTTTTGTGTCCCACTACCAGACTTTATATACATACGTACAGGCACCGGAAGCGACCAACAGAAGCGCGGGACAAAATTACTCCCCCCAGTGTTTCGTCGTCTTTACAATGTGTTTCCTTGTGATCACTCCCCGAATCCCAGACTGGAGAATATATCGAGAGAATGTGTGTCTGTGAGCCAGTGATCACAGCAAGATGGTAAAGAACCAGGCACCATAATGTCAGCCTTGTGCGATAGCGTGCGAGGTGTGACTGAACGTCACGGGAAGGCGCAGGTGATGACTTTGCAACAACCATAAAAAGACACATATTCTCTATGTGCCATTGTGCTGTGTATAGTCACCCATTCGTTTTGTACTGCACAGCTGGCGTTAGAGTCATAAAACAGTTGGGGGACAAGGCATTGAAAAATCATAATCATATTGATACAAACTGCTGCAGACAAACCACTGCTCTCATATATGGGGTGCATATCGGGTGGCTGTAGCTCGGTTGGTAAAGCGGCTGTTCCAATGACTGGAGGGTTGAAAACCAAAAGGTTGGTGGTTCGAATCCCACCTCTGACAGGCTCCATGCCAAAGTGTCCTTGGGCAAGACACTGAGCCCCAAATTGTTCCCAATGGGTTGTGGCGAGCGCACTGTATGGCAGCAGCTGTGAATGTGCGATTGAGAGGACACTGTAAAGCGCTTTGAGTACCATGTGGTAGAGAAGCGCTATATGAATGCAAATCTTTCTTTCTTCATAAATTATACGCAGAGTGGGCAAATAACAAAGTACAAATACATGATTACCTTCAGAAGTCGTGAAGTGAAAGTCTCCAGAAGTATAGTGACTTTTTATTTTTACTACAACATAACTATCAGTACTTTTTTCCAGAACAGGGTTGTTACTTTTTATATGAAAGCTATTTAAATGCATTCCATCTTTTGGCACAATGACACCAAAGTGAAAGAACTGAACTGAAAAGATGCATTTGGGGACACTGGATGGGTGTCTGTCGAAGCTGTGACGGAATAGAGTTTTCTTTAAAGACCTTTATGTTTATTTCTTTGTCCTGAAACATAGAAAGAACACACAACAAATCCAAACATTCCACAAAATAAATAAAATGATGGTAATAACTAATAACTCTGCCCAAACCTGAAAACGACTATTTCAAACATGTCAAAACTTTGACAAAGTAGGTGCTGCGAGTTCTCCCCTGATCGGCTTGTCTGCGATGTCTACCCCCGATTACTTAAACTCAGTGTCTGGCGAGTCCTATCTAATAAAGATGAAAAATTGCACTAACGCCGGGAAAAATAACTTTTAAAAACAACATTGACAAAGTAGATTCTATAGGTTAGATAGTACTTTTTACACAAGGACAAGAGCAAGCAAAAGGAAATAGAAGGAAAAGCTAGAGGAAATAGAAGGAGAAGCAAGAGGAAATAGAAGGACAATCAGAAGAAAATAGAAGGACGAGTAGGAGAAAATAGAAGGACAAGCAGGAGGAAATAGAAGGACAAGCAAGAGGAAATAGAAGGACAAGCGAGAGGAAAGAGAAACAGAGCAAGAAGAAATAGAAGGACAGGCAGGAGGAAATATAAGGACAAGCAGGAGGAAATAGAAGCACAGGAAGAGGAAATAGAAGGACAAGCAAGAGTAAGTAGAATGACAAGCGGGAGGAAATAGAAGCACAAGGAAGAGGAAATAGGACAAGCAGGAGGAAATAGAAGGCCAAGTGAGACGAAATAGAAGGATGAGCGAGAGGAAATAGAAAGACAAGCAAGAAGAAATAGAAGGACGGGCAGGAGGAAATAGAAG
>OMKY01057209.1:0-12291 GCA_900302395.1 Bregmaceros cantori | reverse complement strand
TATAGGTGGGCTTGCTGCATTAGAATCACACAGCACATATGCTTGGGTAAGAGAGAGCACATGATGGCGGGGGCAGTTCCCGGCATGCAACAGGAGCGTAGAAAGGGGGAGCTGACTGAGGAGTGAGGAGCTGTGATAATTAGGAGTAGCTGGTTGATTAAATGATTATAAATCATTCAAAATCTGGGAAGTATGTTTGACACCCCTTTTTCTACAGCTTGTGTGGCTTCCCCCCTTGCCCAGGATCTCTGAGGCAAAGTCCTGGTACCTGGGGGATGCAACCACTGGAGGTGGCCAACAGAGATGGCAAAACTACCGGGATTTCATACTTGAGTAAGAGTAAAATACATTTGTAAAAAAACAACTTGAGTAAGACTACTAAGTACTGATCCACATATCTACTCAAGTAAAGTAAAAAGTACAGGCTGAGAAATGCACTCGAAAAGTATTTTTGATAAAACAACTTTATCAACTGCTATTGTACTCAGTGCACAGAGTACCGACTGACTCATTCACACTATACATGTAGTCATACCGTTGTCATTGCTGGAAAAAGAAGGAAAAAAGTAACAACCCTGTTTTGGGAAAAGTAAGGAGTAGAAGTACTGATATTTGTGTTGAAAATCTACTGAGTACAAGTAAAAAGTACTCACATAAAAAAGTACCTCTAAAACTACAGATACTTGAGAATTCTACATAAGTACAGTACTTGAGTATTTGTACTTCATTACTTGCCATCTCTGGTGGCAAGTAACTATCATAAAAGTGGTTGCATCTCCAGTGGTTGCAGATCAAGTAACAGAGAGGATTGCCATCATACGGCAACACCACATCATCCTCACAATGCTTTCCAAACAGAAAAACTGACTCTGTAAACTATTTTAACTAATTACAATCATTCCTAAAGTCGATTCTCAAATTTCAGACCAAACTAATGTCATGAAGTCTCACTTACGGAAAGAATGAGCACATAAGAAACAGTGTTAAAATATTGCAAAAGTTCAAAATGTACCCCTTTTAAACATGCAAAATGGCAACAACATGGAAAGGTGGATATTCCTTTGGTAAAGACAGGGGAGAAACACACCCTACTTATTACCCTACTGAGGATTGAAACAGGATCCTGATTTCTATGAAAAGAGCAATCATACAATCATTCCTCTGTATGTTGAAGCCCTGTGGGGTAGTCATTGACTGTAAACCATCTGTTTTTTGTTTGTTTTTATAAGTTATTTTTCCAGCGTCAATGCCGTTTTTCATCTTTATTGGATAGGATTAGTCGGAAGCTGGGTTGAAGAGATCGGGGGTAGACATTGCAGACAAGTCGACGATTAACTGTCTGAGACCACCACCTTTGGGTTTGGTGATATATTGTCAGTCTTTGGTTTTGTGGTGAAATTACCACAAAATTAAGTGTCTCTAAACATTAAGATAAATCGAAAATCAGAGGTTATGTCCCACACAAAAATTTCTCCACCTTGAATTCAGTTATTTTTAAAGTGTTCGCCTCCAAAATCTAATCAGTTCATAAACCTACCCCAGAGCATTAACACACCAAACCTGGGGAAAATCCATCCATCCTTTCAAAAGTTATCATGTTAACACAAAGGACCTGCCGCAGCGGCGGAACACGCAGAACATTACATCCCAGACGCTTCATGTTTCACGGATATAAATACAAGATGATTCATAAATACTCCATTGACAATGTTGGTGAATCAATGTTTTTCTTTTTATTAAATCAACAATTATTGCCGAAACAAAAACAGTAGGTACTTTTATTTATTGCTTCATGCATTCAAGCGCATGCACTGTGTGTTGTAACTCTACCACTAGACTACTAGATGGATACTGGGTCCAGAGAGATGTCCCTCTTTCAAGTCCCAGGTCTCAGGTCC
Source organism: Bregmaceros cantori (assembly GCA_900302395.1). Taxonomy (NCBI): domain Eukaryota; kingdom Metazoa; phylum Chordata; class Actinopteri; order Gadiformes; family Bregmacerotidae; genus Bregmaceros; species Bregmaceros cantori. Next base: position 10,393 of record OMKY01057209.1, on the reverse strand, counting down.
TTCTTGGGCAAGTCAAGTCAAGTCCCAAGTCAACTCCAAGTCAAGTCATCATTAACATGCTGCAATTTTAGCTCCAGAATCTGATTTTTAATAAAGTCAAAAACAAGCAATTGTTTTTCATTTATAATAGCATCGTTTGATTTTTTTGCTACTTCACTAAAATCAGATTCTGGATCTAAAATGGCAACATGTTAATGATGACTTGACTTGGAGTTGACTTGGGACTTGACTTGACTTGCCCAGGAAGGACTTGAGACTTGAAAGAGGGACTTGGTCGCATCTCTACTGGGTTGCTTTGCCATCGCCGTTCACTGTCTGAGCTTGTAGCAGACTGTGCCAACACATAGTTCTTCTTCCTCGATAGATCTCTGTGCGGGGTGGTGTTTAGTGTTGGGTGGTCAAGTCCTTTGCGTCGTGGAAGTTGTCGTGCTATCATTAGGGTTGTCTGCCTCGGTTTCCATTACTGTCCAGTATGCTTTGTGGGAGATTTGTAATAATAAACTGACTCACAGCAATTATTTTATAGATTGATATATATTTTATGTGAAGTGACATTCAAATCCAGTACAAATAACTTGACTTTTGGCAAAAACTAAAGATTTTAAGGTGAGTCATCACTTGGCAGCTGCTTGAATTACAAAAGTAATCCACTGAGTTACTTTTAAAACTAGAAGCACTCAGAGATTGCAAATCTGTGCCGTAGTGGTACAAAAAATAGTACTTTTAGTGCTAGCAGTATGTATGGCAACCCATTATCAATGCAAGTGCTCAGAGAGTAGTGCGATTGCGATTGACGCCACCTGCGAACATGTTCAGCACAAGCCAACTGCACTTCCCAGTGGCTGTTGCAAAGGTCTGGTCATGTGACCGCGGTAAGCGCCCAGCGATCTATTGGTAAGTTGATGATTAAGTATGATTATGTAAACTATAGGCTACAGAAAAATGCACCAAAATGTAATTAATTCTTCCGTTTGTCATCTCCAACAACTCTGCAAAATTTCATCCAGATCTGTGAACAACTTTTTCAGTTATTTGGGGACAAACCAACCAACGCGATCAAAAACATAACCTGAGTTCCACAGCGCAGCCCTGGAACAGGTAATTATGTAGTCAGTGCACCGCAGTAGCTCAGTCTGTTAATACAGTGGACTACAAAGCACAAATAGCAGTGCTGACTCACAGCTGAAGGGTAGAAGGTCCTGGCTCTGAATTCCAACACGGCCAGGTTTTCTTCTGTGTGGAGTTTACATGTTCTCCCCGTGTCTGCGTGGGTCTACCCCGGTTTCCCCCACCATGGAAAACTTGTTCTAGTTAACCTGTGCCATTCAGTGCCCCTGGCCAAGGCACTGGCTCAGAATCTGGAGCTAGCCCCAAGGCGCTGTGCACGCGGCTGCCCACCGATCCTCAGGAATGGATTAAATGTGGAGAAAGAATTTAACTGTACATGTATGTCGGTGTGACTAAATAAAGTACCTTAAATAAAGTACCTTAAGTACCTTCTCTCTACGGTCCATGATAGACGACATCCATTGCTTTATTCCAAAACGTTTTGCTTGCATTTCAGAACCTCATGCAGATATCCTTACATTGGAAGTGAAATGTTGGAGGTTTGAGCCCCAACTTGAGATTCTTTATCAAGACTGGCAACATCATTGTGTCTCTGATACCGTAAATGAGGCAGCTGAGACACCGGGGCAGGTTCGTTAAGAGGATGAAAAATACGTAGCGGATCGTGAGGAACGTTTTTCTGTCTACATAGCTGGCAATGCTCGCCTTCACCATGCCCGTTAGCGTACTGAGCAGTACCAGAGACAGCTGGAGCAGGTGCAGCAGGAGCGTCGCCCGAGCTTTGCTGGCCAGCGATTTGTCCGTGGAGGCAGACTTGGCGGCAACAAACACTCCCACGTACGAGCAAATGATGACCAGGCCTACCAAGCCAAACAAGTACGCCGCTCGTCCTTTCTCCAGCTCCACAAATATCTTTAGCCGGAAAACGTCCGACTTGGCGCACTGCCGGCCGTGATACATCGCCATAGGGTCGAGAGCAAACAGTAGGATAAACCTCACCACCGTGTGTGCGAGGCTGATAACCCACACCCCCACGATTGCCGCGCGTGTTTTACCAATGGTGGCGATGTTGTGGTAGTGCAGTGGCAGGCACACCGCCACGCACCTCTCCAGCGCCATGGCGCCCAGGTTGTACGGCGCAACGTTGTTGGGCACGAGTGTCAGTGCGAGCATAAACAGACAGAGCGGGCCGGCAAAGACGATGCGGGCATAGGAGAGGATGAACATGAACTGTGCGAGCACCATTTGGGAGGTGTCGGCCAGCACGAGGCTGTAGAGCAGCATATAGCGCGGCGTCTCGCGGAACACCGGTTTGCTGTGCAGCGTGTGGATCATTGCGCTGTTGATGTATAAGAAGACCAGGCATGGTGAGAATGACATGAATATTTGAAGGCCCATTAAGTGCTGCCGCAACGACCCCACGCTAGTGGAGGTGACATGTGCTGAGGAGTTTTGCATGCCGGCCAATGAACTCAGCAACCAGCGGAAGGCCCAGCTGAATGAGATACAATACGTTCATACACAGATACATTCGAATGCAGATGAAGATGCAAATGCTTTCTAGTGCAGGCAAGCAAAAGCATTTCAGCACAAAATATACTCCCAATATTGAGTGTCTAATATGCATCTACAGTCTGAAGCACTACTGTGTAGCATTCCAGGTCTCAATGACCCACAATTCAAAAGTTCACAAGAGGTGAACTAAAAAATATTTTTTGGCAATTTAGTAATTAAAGAAATTGCATTAATGGGGAAAAATAAATAATAAATCAATCAACAGTGGGTTCAGTCAGCAATACACAATGCAATTTGCCATGCATTTGTGAACATGTATTTGTGAATGTTAATATATAAATTGAGTGTGATTTTTGAAGTAACCGAAGTTACTGGTAGCAAGTTTTCAATGAGTAACTGAAAGTGATTACCAGTATTCAAAAGTCGCCTTTCCCCACAACTCAACTGGCCTTGGGCGTACTTCCAGTAGAATTAGCATTGTTGTATGCTGTGGATAGTAATTATATTCCGTTTCAAAACATTGCTAATGAAAATGATTATCAAGTAGAAGTACTAACTAATGGGGCCAGTGGCGTGCAATAATAAATAAACAAACCGCAGCTGAGTTCAATTATTTACAAATGCACACTACGCATGACACTGCGCACACTTAGCTGAATGCTGAACACTGTCTCTGCTGTCACATTTCAACAGTGTTGCACAGAACCTTTTACAAAGTTTGTTTTAACCTTGTACAAAAATGCTCTAGTTAGCACAGCTCCTCGGCAGGTTTAATGATGATTGACAACACCTGTTCACATTGTCTGGCTGGACGTGAGAACATTTACTTTAGGCAGTACTTTTACTTGTACTTTATACAACTGTGCATTCTTATGCTCTATTATTTGGATTTCAGCTTGCAAACCAAGAACTCACTCAAGATTGTGATTGCTTGGCTGAACATGATGATAAAGTGTACCCGAGAATACAATGAATTCATTCCTGTGAAATGTTTGAATACAATAAAATAATGTGTGAGTCAATCTATGATGAGAACGTAGTTGGGTGCCATCTAAATCATCATATTCCACTATCTCTGTTTGTGGCAGAAGGTGCGCCAATATGGATCATCCTTCTCCAGAGGCCCGGTGTTGTTCACTTTAGGGTCGGTTGGTTGAGTCCTGATGTCAAGTTGCGCGAAAAAATGTGCATCTATGAAAATAAACCCCTAACAGCCTCTCAATATGCTGGCAAAGGTGTAATATTAGTCAGAGAGAGAGAGTGAAACGCACTGACGTTGTCTACGCAATCAAAGAAAAGAAGCTCAAACAGATTTGGTATCACGCTCGAATTTGATATCAGAGTAGAAAGCCTGCCAGTGATGTGGAGGAGTCCATCCTCCCACACCCTCTGTACTCCAGACACAGGCGACAGTTCTTAATAAAGCCAACAACATGCACGTGCCCCCTCACCCCACACACACACACACACACACACACACACACACACACACACACACACACACACGGTTAGGAGAATAAACAAAAACTCTTTGGGACACATCCCCAGACAGATGGCACTTTTTCCAACACAGAATAAAGTCTCCTTACCAAGTTTCCAACTAATAACTCTAAGGAAACGTGTGACTCTTTTTGGGAAATGTGAACTCGTAGTGCAATGTAGTATTAGGAACCCCAGGCAACTGAGAAATTACTTGCTACTGTATCACTTTATCTACTCAGTTCAATTATTATTATTATTATGATTATTAGGGGTCAAGCTGCATACAACTGCATACATACAAGTGTTTGTATGTGTTATTACCTGCGCCGGGGCGTACCCGCGAAGCAGGTTATGTTTTAAGCCGCATTGGTTTGTCCCCTCGATAACTGAAAAAGTTGTGCACGGATCTGGATGAAATGTTGTTGCTGTTGGAAATGACAAAAGAAAGAAGTGATTCAATTTTGGTGCATTTCTGGAGCCTATAAGTACCATAATCATACTTAATCATCAACTTACCGATAGATCGCTGTGCACTTACGGCAGTCAGATTTCCAGGTCCAGGGGCCGCTGCGAAATGTAGTTGGCATGTTCGCCGTTGGCGTCAATCGCAATCGCGCTACGCTACGAACACTTGCATTGATAATGGGTTGTCACACATACTGCTAGCACTAACAGTACTATCTTTTGTACCACTACGACACAGGTTTGCAATCTCTGAGTGCTTCTAATTATTATTATTATTATTATTATTATTATTATTATTATTATTATTATTATTATTATTATATATGGCCATGCTACAGTGTTGACTCTGTAACAACAACAGTACAGCCCAAACGTAACAAATGTAGTATTTTAAACATACTGTGTTTGTTATGTTCATAGAGCCCACAAGGTCTCTTTTTGGGGTCCACTTAAAGTAACGAGAAGGAAATATTTATAAATGTTTGCCCATATGCAAACATTTGGGCAACGCTGATCATTCAAGATTTTCCTATTTTCCTATAAATCGTTGGTTGTTCGGATCGGCAATTTCAGTTAAAGATACAGCAGACAAACACAGTGCTACTGCCATAGGCGAATCAAATTAGGTTAGGTTTAAGGAAAACATTCAAAGGGTGCCAATACTAGTGATCTAGCAAGATTTACCATTTTTATTTTTTATCGCTCTAATTGTTTGTGTTTTCATTTTGTTTTTCTTTTGATCTTCTATATTGAACAGGAGCTATCGGTAGAAAAATCACTACATCACTTTTGCTCAGGAGATTTTTTTGTTTCAAGTATTTTTGGGTGCAGGCGTGACAGGATTCAATCGGGAACTGGGATGAAGAGTCGATGGGGGGGAGGGCATTGCAGAAAAGACGGAGAGGGGATTAGAATCTGTGGCGCTGCTCGACCTATGGTCCAGGGGGCGTCCTCTATAACCACCCTCCCAACGTGCGCCCCCCTCAGGAGATTTTTAATATTTAATATCTGTATGTAGATAGCGTGGAGTGTCACAGAACCCTTGCACTGAAGTGTGTGGATCAACGCGCTGTTCTTGCACATAAAGACGAGCCAGGGATTGACTGACAGGAATATCTGGAGACCCCAATAATCCCACCACCACGAGTCCCCATCAGACCCCATGGCTGGTGGAGGTTACATATGCTGAGGAGATGTTTCGCATGGCGACCAAAGAAGTCAGCCGGCGGAGGACTTAGCCAAAATAGCCAAAATAGACTGAATATTGATTGTCTAAAGCCGAATTCACAATGCCATTGAATTATGTGGGGACCTCTGGTAATTCACAATTACGCCCTGACCTCTGTGTTATTTTTGTCGCGCACTCTGATGGGATTAGTAAAAGCCTGTCTTTTGCTCAATTTAAAAGACATTATGGCAGATATGCCGTATTTCGCTTCACACATATACACACATACACACATACACAGACACGTGTGTGAGTATTAACAAAGTTAATCACATTCTGAATTCTAACCATTGTGGTGTTTTGACGAATCATTGTAGGTAACTCACAGTGGAATTACACGTCAAATTAAACTCAGGTGTTCTCCGCAATTATCCCAAATTACCAGGGGCCCATAGGTAATAAAAGTCCAGTGCGAATTGGGCTTTAATATGCATCTAGAAATTGAAGCAGTAGAGTAGCACTCCAGGACTCAATTACACACAATTGCTAGAAATCCCCAACTAATCCTTTAAAGTGTTTTATGTGGGCACCAAATTTCACACAAAACGTGCATTTTAATTCATATCTGTATACAGAAATCTAAAAATAAGATTTTCCAAAGCATTGTTTTGCAATTCTTCCTCATTTGCTATACTTACTCACTCACAGAATATGTGTTCACTTGTCAGAAATAATGAAGATATAAAAAGTCTAGCCCACACTCTTGAGAACTGGAAATGTGAGCTGCTGAGTGGCATAAACTTGGAAATGTGTAGCTTATGTGTAGGTTAAGTAAAAGGAATCACTCTAACACTCTCTAAAACTTAAACCGCTTTGCACATCGGTATGGACTCCAAATACCTAATGTTAATATATTAAAATAAATCAACAATACTGCTACAATTATTATGACAGAACGTTATTTGGACAAATCTCTGTTGTTTCTTGTGATTGTTGGAAATGAAAAACATTTGGAATACAGTATACATGTTATATAGTACAATTATCGACAATATTGTACAACTATTAATGGTATAGATAGAGACTATATTATCTATGTACCATATATAGTTTGCTCAAGATCCCGAAATCTCCACCTAAATGTTGATACAGTGCGCAGGAAAGTACTGCTAATACATATTTTTATCAAGTACTATTATTAAGGAGTCGTGCTATTGCAAACAACACAATGTTGGCTTTTTATGAAACATTTGTTGACATTTAAAATAAATGAGCCATGGTTTGAAATTACAAAAATGTATTTTATTTAGTCACACATACATACATGTACAGTGAAAATCTTCCTCCGCATTTAGCCCATCCCTCCTGCACAGCGCCCAGCGGCCAACTCCAGATTCTGAGCCAGTGTCTTGCCCAGGGGCACTGACTGGAGCAGGTTAACTAGAACATGTTTCTGCTGGCGGGGGAAACCGGAGTGTCTGGAGGAAACCCACACAAACACAAGGAGAACGTGTAAACTCCACACAGAAAGGAGTTTGAATTCGAACCAAGGGCCTTCTAGCTGTGAGGCAGCAAGGCTAACCACTGCTGAATTTATTTGTAATAACCAACTAACACTTCACAATGCAAAATGCTGTTTATTCACTTTATGACAGAATATTGTGCAAATCCCTACAATGGAATGCATTACGGATTAATGTCTCGGTTTATTTTGCAAGACCGAGCGGGGCCGGACATTAGAGGTTTAGGGACAACGCAAAACGCGATGACGAGGCTGGACTAAATCGTATTTCATATGTACAATCCCGTTAATCCCAATGTAACTGTAATCCAGGAAACTTTTTTAAAAATGTAGTTGTAACAGACTACAGTTGCTTTATTTTTGTAATCTGATTACGTAACGGCGTTACATGTAATCTGTTTCTTCCCAACCCTGACTGTAGTACAATCAAGACCCAATCTGAGATTTCTCCCCAAGATCGGCAAAATGGTTTGGTCTCTGAGGCCGTAAATGAGGCAGCTAAGACAGCGGGGCAGATTGGTGAAGCAGATGAAGAAAGCGTAGCGGATTCTCCCAAAAGTCTTCTCATCGACATGGCCGACGAGGCTCGCCTTCACCGTACCTGTGAGTGTGCTGAGCAGCACGAGGGATAGTTGAACGAGATGCAACAGGAGTGTTGACCGAGCTTTGCTCGCAAGCGATTTGTCCGTGGAGGCGGACCTCGCGGCGACAATCACTCCGATGTATGAAGAGAGGATGGCCAGGCCTACCAGGCTAAACAAGTACGCCGCTCGCCCTTTCTCCATCTCAGCAAATATTTTCAGGCGGAACACCTCCACCTTGCTACATCCCAAGGCGTTGTACATCGACGTGGGATCGAGAGCCGACAGTAAGGCAAATCTGACGACCACGTGGGTGAGGCTGATGGCCCACACGCCCGCGATGGCGGCGCACGTGTTGTTGACAGTGGCAAGGTTGTGGTAGTGCAGCGGCAGGCAGACCGCAATGCATCTTTCCAGCGCCATGGTGCCCAGATTGTACGGCGCCACGTTGTTGGGCACGAGCGTCACGGCAAGTATAAACAGACACAGCGGGCCTTTGAACGTGATGCGCAGGTAGGCAAGGATGAAGACGATCTGCGCGAGCACCATTTGGCAGGTGTCGGCCAGCAGGAGGCTGTAGAGCAGCATATAACGCGGCGTCTCACGGAACACCGATTTGCTGTGCAGCGTGTGGATCATGACGCTGTTGAAGTACAAGAAGACCAGGCATGGTGAGAATGACATGAATATCTGAAAGCCCATCATGGCCCATCGTGCACCATCGTAGCCCGCACTAGGGGCTTCCGAGGAGTTGAGATACACTGAGGAGGTGTTTTGCATGGCGGCCGAGGGAGTCAAGTGTAGCACGACACAACTCAATTACATGCAACACTCTAACACACACATGGATTCGAACGCAGAGAAAGATGCAAGTGTGTTCTAGCAGAGGCAAGCAAAAGCATTTAAAAAAATAATAAACTCCCAAAATTGAGTGTCTAGTGTACATATAAAATGAACATTATGCAAATCAATTAGCTAAAATAAACCTTTTTTCAGAGCCAAGAACGTTAACACTAAACATGTTTTGTTTCAAGGCTCACCAAATATTCTTCACTGAACACAACAATGTAAAGGATAATATCTATAATTTCTAATTAAGATGCCTTTTTGTGAGAAGAATGGTTGAGATGTGCAACACATGCAACATATCCATAGACACATGGATTCGAATGAGGAGAACGATGCAAGTGCCTTCTAGCATAGGCATGCAAAAGCATTTCCCCCCCAAAAAAAGACTCCCAATATTGAATGTCTAGTGTAAACTGAACATTATGCAAATAATGTTAACTAAAATATAACTTTTCATAGATAATCATTTTAACACTAAACATTTTTTGTTTGTTTGAAGGTTCACTGAACGCAACAACTTATAATGAAAGAATAATATATCATTTCTAAATAAGATGTATTTTTGAGACATTAAGATACGCCTTTTTGAACTCTTAAGGTGGCACTATACGAGATTCTGGAAATATTTGTAAAAAATAATATTTTTTCTAAACCTTGTGCTTATCTGACCGCAATGAACGGTCTATGTGAATTGCTGAGTGGCATAACGTTGGAAATCAGTAGGTTTTTCATTGAAGGACCCCCTTGACTTGTAAACGTGAGGTGAGTTTTCCTTGACACCAACGTTCGCCACAAGCAAAACAAATCTAACTCTCTCTCTCCCTCTCACTCTTTCTCTCTCTATCTCTCTCTCCCCCCCCCCTTCTCTCTGTCTCCCTCTCTCTCTCTCTCTCTCTCTCAAACACTTCAACTGTTTTGCAAAAAAAAAGTTCGCCACAAGGAAAACTAATCTAACTCTCTCGCTCTCTCTCAAACACTTTAATTGTTTTGGAAAAATAAAGTAATATATAAAAAAACAAGACTTAAATCATTGTAAAAGAAGGCTCTTAGGATGTAAAGACACAGTAATACGTTATGTAGTACCATTATTGACAATCTAGTACAACTATTAGCTATATAGTTTATCCTATTTAATATCTGCTCAACCAACATGCCAGCCAGCCCTGGACCTGTGTTGGAGACACATCATGCTGTATTAAATATTGCTAATACATATTATTATTAAGTAGTGTTACTAAGGAGAGGTGCTATTGCAAACAATGCATTTCATGAAACATTTGTTGACAATCAAAATAAATGAACCATGGTTTAGAGTTATTAATAATGACCAACCAACACTTCACAGTGAGAAATGCTGTTCGTTCATTGTCCCACAATTCCTAGAACCCGATCAGAATTGTGATTTGTTGTGAGTGAAGAGGCAATAGCAGTTATCCTGATTATCTAGTGTTATGGAGGTTGGGATGGTGAAAACAAAAATGTGATAAACAAAATAAATTGGGTTTTGTTTTCGTAAACACACTTTGGAAAGAAAGACTAAATAAGAAGCTGTTCACCTACAAACAAGGTCGTTCATTGCCAGATCATTGCAGTTTGGTAGACTGTCAAATACCAAGATTTGCCTAAATATGACAGTGTGTGTTGAATATAATATTTAATATGTGGTGCAAAGAGTCAAAAAGTTTGGTACATTCTGATAATGGGAACAGAATGGAAAGAGCATCAAATCACAGACAAAACCAG
>OMKY01057207.1:0-12050 GCA_900302395.1 Bregmaceros cantori | reverse complement strand
ATACATACACGCGCATCTGGAAAAAAAATCAACTATATGCTGTCGCGTGCACTTTAGGCGATAAATTGCGCTCTTCACTCAGACGAGAGACTCCGCTGGCTTGTAATACAGTCTATGCTTGCGATCGTATAGGACGCTACCACAGACATGATTATCCTTCAGTTGAAGTTGAAGTGTCCCCATTTAACTACAGCCCCACACCCCCACACACATGGAGCATGTGACAGCTCTGTGTCTGTCGTCTGTTTTCAAAGGAGCGGGTCGGCGAGTGAAGTTGGTTCGCTGGTATCCATGCTAATGTTGTTAGCATGGTGTTAGCGTTACCCTATGCCCACTGCACGTGCGCATAACGCCATATGTCACACGATGTGTGCTCATGGCAGACAGAGCAGCACACTGCACTGTTTGCGGTCCGTTGAATATGGCGCATCCTGCAATATTCGTTCCGTTTTACTTTGCATATTTAAATAATCGATTCGGGATGTTTCAAATCGATTAATCGATTCGGCCATGGCCGAAACGCAATTAATCTAAGAATTGGAAATTTCCCCCACCTCTAGTAGCTAGCAGCCGATAAACCCCTCTCTGACACTTTTGGGTATTGATTCAGACAGATGTCGGCCCGTGCAGTGACAAAACAGCCCCAACGGACGCGGGGACAGAATTGGGCTTTGTCCCAGTTTCTTGATCCCTCTCTGGCTCGGGAAGCTTGTCGCTTTTGCTGGGTTCACGGGGGGGAATCTTACAATGAAACAAAAAGATCAAAACACAGTGAAGTGACTGGCTCTGAAAGTCCTATTCAAAGAAGAAACGTCACCGTAACTGCCTGCAGAACTTGTCTATTAATTTCTTCAATTCTAGATTTTTTGCAGCTTTATCACATTGGTCAATGTGATAAGCAGTGTGAGTGAACAGGTACCTTTCCCCGTCCGAGCAACAGGTCTGTGAGATCCAGACCATCCAGGGGTACCCTGGGAAGTTGGGCCCCGGACAGGCGTGCAAGGGTGGGAAGGATGTCCAGGCTGGACGCCATCTCGTGGGTGACACCTGCAACACATGGAGAGGGGAGTATACCTATACCAGGCATGGGCAAACCAAGGCCTGTGGTTTGGATACAGCCTGTCAGGCTTTTTAATCCGGCCCGCCAAACTGCAATACCGTAGTTGTCCAAAAGACAGACTGCCAGACAGTCCAGACTCCACAGAGGAGCGGACGAGCGAAGGTTTTTTTAGTACACTCGGAAACGCACATGTGCACCCGCACGGCGTAGGGCAGGGAACACACCTGGAATTCGATTGAATGGTGACCATAGATCTGATGGCCACTGACCGACAATTAATTATTCAACAAAATGCGTAAAGACGCGGAGGGATATGTTATTTCAGTGGTTTGCAAACTGTGGTATGTGTACCACCAGTGGTACACCAAGCACACACTGGTGGTACGCGGGACTACATCATAAAAATAAAAATTGTATTGAGCTGCCGGAGGCGGGACGCAAACCCAGGTCTCCGCACGGTGGACCATCGCGCTATCAGCTGTGGTGTAAAGTAAAACTAGGTTTTGTTCAGCGTACTTAACCCTTTGACTACCATCTTACTGTGTGTTCAAACCAAACGCGAATTGGGCTTCCAGAGCGAATAAATTTCATGTAAACGGTTAGGAGCCAAGCCCCGCGAATTGGGCTTCTTGGGCGAACTGAGCGGCGCTGCTGCCGCGGCGCTGCTGCCGCGGCGCTGCTGCCACATCATGTCATGTGACTTGAGCGAAGCACAGCGAACAGCAGGTACGAGTTGCATCTCCTTTCCGCCCTCCACCTCACGGAGCTCCGAAGGGACGGGAAGGGAAGCGCGGACACCGGGAGGAGACGTGCGTGGTGTGTGGGGGGGTGATGTGTGGTGGTTGATGGAAACCCGTGGAAAGCAAATGGAATGCAACATATCTTTCTCCGGTTTTCTGGGAGGAGAAGAATCGACTCGCACAACCAGCAAGGCTAGCGCTTCATTCGCGGGGAATAATCCTGCGGGTGTGGGTGTGTGTAAGGCAGGTGAATTGTACCACGTAGCTGAGGGAAGACATTAAATGCACAACAAACGTGTGGTTCCCTTGTGTCAGTACGTAATGTGGCAATGTTCACCTGCCACCATGTGTACGTGTGTGTGTCAGTAAGAGTTTCTGTTTGCCTCCGACAGAAGTGCATTTAGTGAGGAGTGTGTGTTCTAGTCCGCGCACAGACTCCTCTCTTTCACACACATTTCGCTCTACCTCTCTCTCTGTCACACACACACACACACAGATTTCTCTTTCACACACTCCTCTCTTTTCGCTCCGGCCGGGGGATGATAGTGCGTGTTTGCGTCCGCTCCACCCGGGAGTAGAGCGTGGGAACTCTCAGTAGAGGGGGTGACGGGTAGCACGGGCGCCATTACGAGCCAGCCGGGCGGGTGTGGTTCCCTCCGACATAAGTGTATTGTTTTTATTAATGTTAAAGATTAAACCACAAATGAGTTCCTTTAACGTTACGAGTCGGCACATCTTAGTTAATGCTTTTATAACTGCATTACCTCGGACACGCCGACTCGGAAAGTAAATGTAACGCAGCATATCATTCTCCGGTCCTGGGGAGCAGGAGGATGACAATGAAGAGCCGCCGCACAAACAGCGAGGCTAGCGGTCGGTCACGGGAAATAATCCCGCTTCCTTGTGTGTGTGTGTGTGTTAACACATCATTGTTTTGCTTATATTGAGTACTCATTCCACATATTCCCTCCTTTCACTGAAGGGAAAGGCACTTGCTGCTGCGAGCCACGGGTGCCGCCTACGAGCTGGAGAGTGGGAAATTTAAATTTTGGCGCTTGAGCGGTTCCGCTGCTGCCGCTCAACACATGCTGCTATAAAAATAAAATGCTGCGACACGTTACAAGCTTCCAAAGCGAATTTATTCCGCCCAGTTCGCGTTTGGTTTGAACACACAGTAACACTTTTACAACGCAAATGCTTATTGTCAAAGGCAAAAGACATGTCTCAAAATGGAATACCACCTGAACCACATAAGCAGTGATTAAATTTTTCCCGCTCGGTCGACATGGTGGTACTTGGACCGCTGAGTAGTTTCTCAGGTGGTACTTGGGATGAAAAGTTTGAGAATCACTGTGTCATTTCATTTTTGATTCAAATTGATTACCAGAACACTATTTCTGCTAGTTCATTTTTACATCATTTTTTTAGTCAGTAACGCTTGCGATATAAATATACACTTGGGATACAAAAACATAGCATAATATGTTATTCGGAAATCTTACTCAAATCTTACGGTGTGTTCAAACCAAACGCGAATTGGGCTTCCAGAGCGAATAAATTACATGTAAAGAAAACGAGTATGAGCAAAGCCCCGCAAATTGGCGTCTTGGGCGAGTTGAGTGGCGCATCTTGACTGATTCTATGACTAACCAGGTGCTATGATTCTGGTACTAACTGATTCTATGACTAACCAGGTGCTATGATTCTGGTACTAACTGATTCTATGACTTACCAGGTGCTATGATTCTGGTACTAACCTGGTTCTATAACTCCTTGCCAGAAGGCAATGGCAGGCTCTCTGTGGCCTCCTTCGTATGTGGTGGCTTTACCGCATTTCAGGAGCCCGGCGTTGCCACCACGAGATCTGCGATACAGCTCTGGCCTGAAACATTGTTGCAGGGAAAATCAGTTTTTTTATTAACCAGTAGCAGTTTTTTTTTTCTTTCAACTTTTGACCCTTGCGACAAACCGTTGTTGCATTTAAAATGTACCCAGGATTCTTGAAGCCGGATTCATATGTTTCGAAAGATATGATTTAGATGTTCAGTAGAGTTTTCTCCAAAGTTAACTTACTTGAACGTTGAAGGTCCAACAAAACAGCGGTTAGATTCTGTTCTAAGGTTTAAGAAAATTTGTTAGGGCTGTATCGATTTTAAAATGGAAATCTGATTATTTTGTTTTGAGCCATTTTAATCCTTTGTATGCTTGTGACGTGAGTGGACGTCTTTTAAATCCACAAGTTGTTTGCATATTACGTCACCTCACGTCTTCGCACTTTGTATTGTAATGTCACCTGGTGACGTTGCGATGAAAATCATATTTTTATCATGAAGAAAACATTTTAAAAAGCACCACCGGCCAAATGAATAGTGTCAGAGTGCACAACGTTCTCCTCCACGTTGGAGCGGCACAGTGTTCATCATATACCCCCCGCACACCCGTGGGGGGCGCGAGATGGCTGAAATCACACACGTTCGCCACCCACAATTCAAATAGTGTAACGTCGTTCATCAATGCTGATGAACAACGTTATGCATTATTATAAATCGTAAGCCTGGTTTTTGAATGGGAGGAAAGTATAGGGGATTCTACAATGAATCACGCTCACGTCCACCGACATCAAAACCTGCTCCTGTTTACAATTAGGGATGAGATTGTGACGTTGGGCTTCAACAATTCCTCCCTGGACAGGCTTCCTAGGGAGGAGTAGCACCTCCTCATTTCGGGAGGAACGACGCTGCTCCTCCTGGTCTTCTGCATCCAGGCGGAGCTGGAGACACGATGCATTTTTGAGGTGAGTTTTCTGTGTCAGTGTGTGTGTGTACACTTGACCATGGTTAGGTGGGCTGCATGCTGAAGCCCGAAAAAAATAGATTGGTCTGCAACTAATGATCATATTGATCAGATTAATCATCCATTTTTTTTACAGACGTTTAGTCGATTCACCTCTCATTGTTCCATTAAATTTGGAACGATTATTAACCGCAAACATCATTCATATTTAGGGGTGCAGGAAGTGGGGTGCTCCAGCACCCCTCTCCAGTGGACAACAGATGCCACACACATTGTATTTTTCCCCTAGCTAGCTTAATAAATGTTTTGTCAAAAAAAATTAAATGCACTTATTATGAATACATGTGAGTGTCTCATTAACTATAAGCTCATTGCCTTGTTGATAAATAAGCCAGGCAGCAATTTCTCAGTTATTAGTTCAGTCACATGAGTGCAGCTACTATACGCACGATCTGGTATGGAAGTGTTATGTCATGCTCATTGTATAGATGAGGTGTGTTATAATAAACTTATTTAATAACACACCAATGATTGATCAATTAAAGATACATAGTCGATGCAGTAGCGTAACATAAATCAACCAACTGAGAACATAGAGAAAAAAACCTATGTTGGTCCTTTGGGCTGAGTTTGGTGATGTCATACCATTACATACAGCACCCCCCACTTCTAATGACTTCTTGTGTCCCTGTTAATATTGCAAACTGATGAGTCACCATCTCCACTTATTGCAGATAACATTTCCATTTTAGTATTAGCATGGAATCGCCCATAATCAATTATCTACATTATTATTAGAATATTAATTATCATCTTTAATACCATTGTTTTTTCACCCAAGCTTACTTGCCATGTTTATTGTATCATTTGTGTTGCTGTGATGCTTAACAGTGTTCTGTATCTATATGTATAAGCGATTGGGTGGGGCCATGACACTGGGAATAGAGGAACAATGGCGCAAGATCTCACAACATTCTGACAGCATTTGCGCGGCGCTCTATCACCGAAACGAAGAGCATAGGGGATGTAATGGTTTTGTGTGCACCGCCAGGATGCGATAACTTTTCAACGGATGGATGAATTTGTCCCAGATTATGTATGTTAATACTGTAGGGTAGGTTCATGGACTGATACGATTTTTGAGGTCATCACTTATAAGATGTTTGCTTTTCGTTCATAACTTCTGACTGGGTGGATGGATTCATCCCAAATTAAAAAAAAAAAAAAAAGAAAATGACTTTCTCCATTGTGTGATAACACACAATCTCATACATAATCTTGTTGTAAAAGAGGTAGATTAACTGAGATATGTCACCTTGCAATTCGTACACTGAAAAACACCCATGGCCCTGTGATGTCACAATTCTTACAGAAGGCCTGACTCTACAATATTTCTGGGTTCAGGGATATTCCTTTAGCAGCTGGCACCGACTGCAGGCCTCTAGTCCAAACTCTATTTTTACTAAAAAACAAAGAACATTTCTAGATTATATAGAAAACAAACTTTTAGAATGACTTTAGAACGTAGGAAATTGTAATCATAATTTCCATAATTTCATAACTGCACCGATAATTCTCTCTGCCGTTCTGATGACCGTCTAAGTTTATCAAGCTCTGAGAAGCCATCTCACCCATTGTCAGCAGTGAACAGGATGAGGGTTTTGTTCAGGGCGCCGGTCTTCTCTAGTACATTCAGAATGTCTCCAACAGTGCTGTCCAGCTCGAAAAGGGCGTCTCCGAATGCCCCCCGGCGAGTCGCCCCGGCTGCCCGGGGTCCCGCGTACTGTGGGTAGTGGGTGTGCTGCAAAGGGTAGAAATAGAAAACCAAATCTAGGACTGTATGATATAGCATGAAAAAAAAAAAGCCCATTGCGGCGGATTTCCACCCACACCATTGGTTGTCAACGTGCGGATACCACACCTCCCTGTAGCATGGCATTACCACATTACCAAAATCCATATACCTTGGCGTGGTTCATGCACTTGTATTCAGAAAGGTGACGCTGCCTGAAGCTACCGCAGGAACCACTTTAATTTCCCTTGTGCGGGTATGTGTGTATGGGTGTTGGTGAGAGGAAGAGAGTGAAAGAAAGAGGCAGAGAATGAGAGCATACGCACATTAAAACACTTGTGAAAGGAATTGTCCCAAAAGCTGCATTTACAATTTGTTTGCCAAGTACCATCATGTTATTACTGGCGGTGTGGAAGCAGGTTATGTTTTTGGTCACGTTGGTTTGTCTGTCACCAGGATAACTGAAAAAGTTGTGCACAGATCTGGATGAAATTTTGTAGAGCTGTTGGAAATTGGCAGCGGAAGAAGTGATTAAATTGTGGTTCATTTCTGTAGCCGAAAAAGTAACATAATCATACTTAATCACGAACTTACCGATAGATCCCTGGGCGCTTACCGCGTTCACGTGACCAGACTTTCAGGTCGCAGTAGCTACTGGGAAATCTAGTTGGCTTGTGCTGAGCATGTTCACCAGTGGCGTCAATCGCAATCGCGCTACTCTGCGAGCACTTGCATCGATAATGGGTTGCCACACATACTGCTAGCACTAAAAGTACTATTTTTTGTATGATTATGGCGCAGGTTTGCAATCTCTGAGCGCCTCTAGTTACAATATTGTATTCAATGCATCGCCAAGCGCAATGTCGCTCGCATTGGCATCTTTATTTCTATGGTTATTCTATGCTTTATTCCATATACACTTACGCTAGGTTTCCACGGCAGAGTATTTTTTTTCCCGTCCATCACCCGCAGAGCCGTCCGAATATTTCCCGGACTCCGGCCGTCCGAGATAAAAACAGCGGTTTCCACAGTACATCACTATGGAATGCGGCGCTCTGGTGGACGAACTTGGTATTGCACGCGCATTTGGTTGAAATGCCTTTTTCTAGTTTTTTTCATCTTTCTCCCTTCTTGTTTTTTGACCAGGCCATTTGCGCTATGGCACTCGGGGTGGTTTGGCTGGATCACACACACTGTCTGGAAGACATTTATACATTGGAACGGTTGGGTTTTCGTTTTCATCTTTTTATTTTAAATAAAATGTGTGTACGTCGTACGTACGTACGTACGTACGCCGTACGTCGGAGAGTACACACACGCTGCTGTCAATCACTGAAGTCACGGACCGCCCTTCCCGCCGGACGGTGCCTGCGGGAAAAATCGAAATAAATGATTTTCTGGCCCGTACGGGAATGTCCCGTGCGGAGTCCGTCCGTCTTTCACGGATGTGGAGCATAGCACGACGCCGACAACATGTTTGTTTTTTGCACGGAGTTCGGACGGCGCTGCGGGTGACGTATGGGAAAAAAAAAATACTGCTGTGGAAACCTAGCGTTAGAGTGCATATTTTTTCTGTATTGTCATATGGGATGACACTGTGCCCATTCATTCAGATAGGTCGTCACCTGCGCATCCCACAGCCCCCGCAGCCGGGACCCCCACACACACAGAAGAGAAGCCACGTTATTCATTTGAGATAGACACAGAATTTGTGTTGAGCAAGTGTTCGGAACGTCCCTATTTAATATTGGGACGTTCACACATACATTAGGCACAGACATGTGCAGAAGACCAACATCGCTGCTGTAAAAAAAAAAAAAAAATTCAAATCCATACAATATTTGTGCCATGCACATCAAAACACAACGGTTTGAATTCACTTATGTTGCTGTGGATCAGCTGTATGAGCACACAATCTGCTGATTGATTGTTCAGCATTCATGTGAATCACTGAGGAAAGCACCCCCCTCACTTTTCTGTGTAGGTGCGTTGTGCAATGCGTTGGCCAATGCACCTTAACGGCGTTGGTTGGGCATTCTACGATGGCTCCAACACGTATGGATGTGTGTTGTCCTTTCTTTTCTGTAATCACTTCTTCTTTTGGTCATTTCCAACAAGCCTACAAAATTTCATCCAGATCCGTGCGCAACTTTTTTAGTTATCCTGGTGACAGACAAACCAACGGGATGAAAAACATAACCTGCTTCTGCGCTGGAGCCTCGGCGTCAAAGTAATGGAGTGGAATCTGTGTGCGAATCACCCCACGGTTTAAATTTGACAGATCTTAGTGTTGTCCCACTCCCTCTGAAAAGGGGAGAGGGTCCATGGTGGATAGTGCCAACATGCTAACTTACATGGGAGGGATAGTACAGAAAGAAAGGTTTGTTGTCTTCCAGAGAACTCTGAATGAAGCTGGTGGCAAACTGGCTGTAGGATTTCTCCAGCGTGAGGAAGTCTACAGGCTGTTTCTTGATGGTGTCCTGGTGCACGAGGGGTACGGTAACCGTGTTCAGGTCACAAGTTCCAAAGCACTTAACGTCAGGAGGAAAACACGTTAGGTTGGCACAGGGTCCCTGGAAGCACAGGTGGACAATCAATGTAGTTTAAGGAAGACTGTGTATATACTCACTCAGGCGTGCAGTCGTACGGATACATGTGGAGCGTTTCATACTCTCCATCGATTCCGCGCGTGAATTGACACGGATCTGGGGACTTTACGTGCGAACGGCTGAAATGGAGTAATACTAACAGAAAATGTGGGGGCACGATTGAGTTTAAATAGCTGTTGTTGCACACGGTAACATAGACGACGCTCGGAGGTATGAAAGCAACGCGTGGAATGTACGGACCAATTACGTACGTATGAATCGGCCTTGACACGTAGCGGAAGGGGCGGGGCCACAACGGCAAACATTTGAAAAACAAACAATCACGACCGAAGACATGTCGGTTGTTGCTGGCACTGTTGTAACAGCTTCAACGTTGTACTTTGCAAAGTACGCATATTGGAATACAGCCTATATCTTGACAGATATTAAATAAACATTTGAACTAGTCCCAAGCCATCGGTATCAGATCGGTGAAATTTCACAGATACAACGATATGACAAAAAAATTGTTTTGTTGAGACTCTAGTACAGACTCACCTGATCATGGGAGTAGGGAATTCCCAGGTAGTGATCAAATCCTTGTCGGGTCGGGAGGTAGGTTCCGTTCTGGCCTACGCCCAGGTGCCATTTGCCCACGGCAGCGGTAGCATAGCCCAGCGGCTTCAGCACCTCAGCTATGGTGGTCTCGTTGAGTGGCAGTCCGCCGACCGACTCCGGGTAGAGAACACCGCGGTGGAGGCCAGAGCGGGTCTGGTAGCGACCGGTTAGCAATGAAGCCCTAGGATTTCAGACATATAGTCAAAGGGTATGTATGGCGCAGCCATCCCATGTCGCCCCATTCAATTATACAAGTTCTTATAAAGGAAAGCTCAAATTCCCCTCAGACAGTCAGTCTCCCTCTCTCTCGCACTCTCAGGCACATTAAAACACAACACAGGCCTCTCTCTTTCCCACTCGGACAGAACCACAAGCGGCTAAGACCAACGCTGACTGTGTACATGACCTGCAACTGCAGTACCCGGAAGCACCAGCAGTCGCCCTCGGAGATCTGAATCAGTGTTTTTTAGATTCTGTGTTGCCAGGGTTTCAACAATACGTCCAGGACAAATGTTATGTTAATATTAAAAATACCTACGTGGCCAGGGTTGGACCGCCAATATCAACCTCGGATCATAATGTTGTGTGCCTCACCCCAATCTATAAATCAAAACTAAAAAGAATAAAACCTGAGAAAAAAAGTAATTAGGCAATGGACAAATGAAAGCAAGGAAAAACTTGCCTGGATTGGACAGATTGGGACACTTTGAGGGATGGGTCACTGGATGAAATAACTGAGAAATACAGTGAAATCGATTTACCCATCACCCAGCGAATTTATGGTCGGCCTTCGTCTTTTGCCCTCAGACACGGCCCATTCCGCATACACACACACACGCACAAGTTACTTTGGCTGCGGTCTCTGCAGCCAGCGCTGCAGAGAGTATTCGAGCGAAAAGGCACCAAATCTGTTGAGTGGAATTGGTTGGGCTTTGAAATTAGGCTACACCGCGCTGCAAATTGTGTTCCGTTGCACAACGAGTCTTCGTCCATTTTCTCGGTCAACACAGAGAAAGCGGACATCTAGTGGAAATTTGACGGTGTGTTAGCAGCTAAATATGTTCCGGACTCAAGCAGCAACGTTCCCCCGCGAGCCGAAAATATTTTGCTAATGTTTTGCCGTGTCTTTTATAACGCTACTCGAGAACGAATCACCGTGCTGCCTCTAAATGTCCCGCTGTGTTCGGTAACGACTGTTGTCATATGGTCAAGCCGTACAATGGAACTGTATGAGTTTAACCGTGTCATTTTGTTATGGAGGATTGATCTCAGAACAGCGCTGCGGCGAGGAGATCGCTAGCGATTTAAAAGTTTCCCCTGACAATACACTGTTGCACTGCATTAATCTACGTTAAGAATAAACAAATGTTGATTTCGATGAACTTATCCATTCAACTTTTTCCGAATGCTTGTTTTTATATTGTTTTTGTCCATTCATTTTGCATGGTTGTCCCATACCCAAGAAATATTTCTTGCCATTATTTATGGATGGATATCAATACAAAAGAGAGGCTTAAAGTAAGTCACTACGCGGTCGAAATGGACAATTATTAATCATGTAAGCTTTGTTATTTATCGACTAATGTAAGCACGTGTGGTGGATCCACAATTAATAGAATTATCGAGCAATATACAGGATTTCATCAAATCTGGTTTAAGCTGATGCAATGACATGTTAGGTCACATGGGGCTGACCAGCAGCCGTCATTGTGACACCACCTCCCTGGGAGGTTTTGGGCAAAACCGTGCAGTCCTAGTCTGATTAGACATTTTTTCCGTCAGGGGGTGATTGGAAATTCGCCTCGGTTCCCAATAGAGCCACATGCACGCACGTGACATTTCCTGCTGTGACTGCTCAGCGCTGACATGCATTACGCGTGTACCCAAGTTGAATCGGACACCGTACATGAGGCCAGAGTTTCCCCGCGGGGACGAGTCAGTTTTTTTTCCAGCAGTGAGTATTTTTTTCGGGCGGATCTTACGACCTCCAAACAAGTCAAATTGAGAGTAGAAAACAGCGACCCCTGTCAGAAATGTATGGTAATTGCAGGTTAGAAGCCAATGTAGAAAGAAGCGTTTATTAAAAAAAAAAAATGTATATATATATATATATATATATATATATATATATATATATATATATATATATAAAATCAAATCTAAAATCGTCATTTGGGTGGGGAAAGCGACGATTTTCATTTTTTTTCAAAATCATGCAGCTCTACTACAGTCACAAATGATTATATTAATTTTTGTGTAGGACTTGTGGTCCCAACGAAGGAGATAAAAGTCTATCCTAATAACAAACCCTGCCTGACCAACGATATAAAAGAAATTATACATGAGAGAAAAACTGCTTTTATAAAACAAAGACCTTGGAGCACTAAAAACAGCTGATAAAAAGTTTAGAAAAACAAAATGAGGCAAGCTAAAATGACACACAGAGGACGCATGCAATT
>OMKY01057206.1:7385-22971 GCA_900302395.1 Bregmaceros cantori | reverse complement strand
GAAATTTTATGACATCGAGAAATATTTTGACGTATCGCGCACATCGATATACAAGATTAATAGTGGGCGACACTTGGCGCCGCTCCCTGAGTGCTCGACCACACACAGAGTTGTGCTTCTGTGTGTGTGTGTGTGTGTGTGTGTGTGTGTGTGTGTGTGTGTGAGAGAGAGAGAGAGAGTGAGTGAGTGAGAGAAAGAAAGAGGGTGGGGGAGCCCGTTGCTGCGCTGTTGCTTGCTTTTAACTTTGGAGAAAATTATACAATAATATCATATTTTAGTACTAACTATTAATCATAGACTGTATGAATATTATTAAATAGCAAAAAAACAATTGTGTTCCAATATGAAATATGAGCATCTCCTAACAATATTTGTGATAAATATAAATACATAAATAAATAAAAATAAATTAATTATCTCTAATTAAAATACAACAAGAAATTATATCAAAATCAATTATACATTAGTAACTCTGGAAATTTTTAATGAGTGTTTTATCATTTATTATTTGGGTGATGTTGGAAATTTGTAATAACTATTAATCCTAGTTTACAGATAAAATAATGAAGTGGGTGCGGGTTGGTTTTTTGTTTGTTTTTTTAGTTGAACCGCGAGGGTTGTGGTTTTAATCGCAGTTTCTTGTCTCCTGTCTTAAAAAAAATTCCCCATGCGTAACGTATTTCTGTGTGTGTGTGTGTGTGTGTGTGTGTTAAAGCTGTCTTGCTTGTGCGTTCGTTCGTTTGGTTAAACATATGTTGACGACTTGACACTCACCCCTCGCCCCCTGTCTCTCACGCTCTGCATCTCTGTCTCGTTATCTCTCTCACCTAGTCTCCGTCTCTGTGTACGGCTTCGTAAACATTTAACAATAATTCAAACATTTAAAAGAGTGACAGATAGCGAGAGTTGCCCACATGTCACATTCAGGAAGCGAACGTTTATCTTCACGGATACGCGGGGGGATCGCTACCGTTGCAAACGTAACGCGGCCACCCTGTCACTTACTGCGCTTCCAACCGCATTTGACGCCTAGTGATAGTTTCACATAAAAGAGTGGCGCGCGAAAGAATGAATACAAACCCTTCGTTAATTATACAGCAAGGCAACAAACCGCAAAATATTCGGTTGGTTAATAATATTGTTGTTCAATTATATATTTATTATGCTGTATCGAGAATATGGTATGCTTTTGACATTCATTTTATTTTATTCAACTTACTTTTCTTTTTCATATACTTCTTTCTTATAATTTGCAAAATTGTTTTTTTAGTAACATAGGCCTGGGAGAATTTGAGGAGAATTCTGCTGCTTTTTTAATTTAAAATGGATTAGATTTTAAAAAAAAATTTTTACTTCCTCAAAAATGTTGCTACTGCACCTGCTACCTGCCTCTGAAAATATGTTGCTATGTTTGCTATGTGTCAATTTATGTGTACAATTTATGAATTATCATCTTATGAGAAGAAAAATCAGATCACTTCATCAACAGCAAACAAACTCCTCAGAACAACGGGAGGGAATAAAAGACATCTAGAGGTGACTTGGGGGATTATGTTAAAAACAAATGCCTGAAGGGACATTGCTGCCAAATACATAGGAATTGTAGTCAAAAAGGTAAAGACATTTTAAGAATTTTTTTTAACAAAAAGTAGAGATTATCTTCTCTATATTGTAAATAAAACTCCTTTTTTGAAGTTACACAGACAATTTAAAATGAGCGGTCAGATCATAATATCCCCTCACATATTCAACGCCACCTCTCCATATATGATATGCATCTGGTATTTCAAGTCACTATTTTGCCTTTTTTTGGAAGCTCCAATTGAAAGCAATGGGTCTGCCGGTTTTTATTTAGTTTTTGCACAAGTTAGTCACAGGTTTGATGCCTTGAGGTGAAGTACAAGTAGTTGTTAATGAAAAAGTAAATTACTACTATTCAGTGAAATATCTTATTTTCTATTGTATATTCATAATTGCTACAAAAAAACAGTATCTTTTCTGAATAATCGTTTCGAAACTAAACATCTTGTTAGAATGAATGATTATTAAAATATTTGAAACTTGCAGCCATAATTATAAGCCATTAAGATATAATTTCTACAGAATACTGTGTACATTTTTAAATATGGGAGGAAATGGTTGCCCATAATAAAATGTCAGGTTTCTATATAAGGAGACCAAATGTTTCCCGAGAGCCTAACCCATGCTGATGAAATCTGAATGCAAGAAGGAAAGAATAATGAGACAGTGGAAGAGAGTCACAAGCAGGCTTTGTGGAAGGGAAACCAAGTCATGGAGGAGTGTATTTAACCAGAGTCACATGGGCCCCAGGTAGAAAACAGGAAACACATGGGCCTGCACACATGGGCGTTAGACCCACAGGAAGACCGGCACCGCTTTCCAGGGCCTTTAATTCCACCGAGGCCAATAGCCTTATTTATTCAGTAAGCTGGGCTGCCGTCTCAAAAGATGATCACTCCAAATTCAGGATGTCCGCAAACACACAACAGCAATAA
Organism: Bregmaceros cantori; assembly: GCA_900302395.1. Classification (NCBI taxonomy): domain Eukaryota; kingdom Metazoa; phylum Chordata; class Actinopteri; order Gadiformes; family Bregmacerotidae; genus Bregmaceros; species Bregmaceros cantori. The sequence continues at coordinate 20,455 of OMKY01057206.1, read as the reverse complement.
CTGTCTGGTTCAAAGGTCAGAGGGGTCTCATTGTGCCAGACAGAATGGCAACAAGAGATTAGACCAACAAATTGATTGAATACAAACTTCATGAAAAAAAAATAAAAGACTTGTCTCTGTGGGTCATATTGAAATAATCCAAGACAAATATGGTTGGGCTGCAGCCATCGAATATAGCTATCGAATAATTAGTAATCGGAAATGTTTAATAAAAGTCATTAGAACTGTATAACAACTGTAGAACAACTGTGTTTGTGATAAATAGTTAACAATTCCGTTAACAGGAATACTGTAGTAGTATCCAAAAAGCAAGACAAAAAATTTAGCATTTAATATGTTTTTCTTATGAAAACATATTAAATGTTTAGTTAGTTATGATGTCAATTTGGTCCACACTTTAGACTGTAAAAACAGGGACATCACGGTAGGTCCAATGCTGGAAGCCAGCTTCCTCATTGGGTTTTGCCTTGGGTGGGCGGATCTGGACTCACAAAACAAACCCTATGGATTTCCTTTACAAAATTGCATTTTCCGCAGCCTGTTTTAAACTATTCAAAGCCTGGATATATTGTCGGGTATTCCTTGTGTTGATTGTGTGAGGGAGGTCATCATTTTACAAACGCATCAGATTTGGATTTTTTTTTTTTCTTTTGGCGGCGTGTGGGGGGGGCGGGGTGAGTGGCTCTGGGCAGCAGGCTTGAGCACAGCTAGATGCTAATGGTTAGCACACTAGCACAGTGGTGAGTGGTACACCGGAAAGTCATGCTCCTGCAACAAGTGAGTGCATATTTCAACAGGCTATATTTTTACCCTATGAAGAGGTGCTTGTGTAGAGAACTATGCCTATTGATGTCAACATATTGCTGCAAACTCCGAAATGGTGCTTATTCTATTATTTATACCTAATTATTGATCAGCTAGCCCGCTAGCAACGTTAGCATCCCGGCTACATTACATTACATCTAGGGTTGCCAATATGGAACCGTTCCGTATTTGGAAGTTAAATTATGTGCTCCCTATTGAACTGATAATGGACGCCATTTGTTCCGTATTCTCACAAATAACTAAAAAACAAATGTCCATGGTCAACTGTTGCGGCTCGCAACGGTAGAGTTGAGAGAGCCGGCTGAGCAGACAGCATTAGAACGGTGCCCTATTGCTGAAAAACACACAGGCGTACAAAGACACACGCGCGAGTGGAGGGTGGAGACGCATCATTGGCTGGAGAGGAGTACAAACTGATGTCACATGTTATGTAGGGCTGCAACAATTAATCAACGAATCGTTGACTAATCGATTATAAAATTAATCGGCAACTAATTTAATAATCGATAATCGCCAAGCACTTGAATCATTGTTATTGTCAGCAGTTTTGTGTTGAAACTACCCTCTACTGGTCCATGCAAATTAGATATTGTTTCTGAAAATATGAAATATCAAATTAATATAAATGTTAAACATGAATATGATGTATATTTGCTGCTTACGAAGGATCTAATTTGACAATATTTCAAGTCGACAAGATGGATTTGGGGATTTTTTTCTGAAGAAAAAAATATCTAACCGATTAACCGGCAACTAATCGACTATTAAAATAATCGTTTGTTGCAGCCCTAAAGGTATGCATCATTTGCAGTTGCAGAAAACCTTGCAAACTTTAAATATGACAAATTGCTTTCTTTATCACCTCTTAACTAAAGCGCACACACACACACACACACACACACACACGTACATATGCTGAATATAAATCAGTGTGCGTCCCTTATTTTTATTTCCCAAAGGTGGCAACCCTAATTACACCGCCGGCAGGCGTCGCATGCCTTTGACCATGCTAACGGGCTAGCTAAGCAGGAAAGTGTGAGGCTTTACCAGGCCATGAGTGTAATAGGTCGGCCTGCAGCACGGAGCAACGGGATATTTTCTTTTCAAAGGTCTTTTTATTCATGTTTGTTAGGGCCCAACCTATATTGAATTTTGGGGGGGCGATACGATACAGACATTTCAGAAATAAGCACGACCGATAACCGTTTTATCAGCCGATATTTGAAAAACAAAAAAAGTATATACATTTTTAAATATTGTGCCGGAATAACCTCATACAATCATACTGTGTATAGAACTATAAAGTTCTGATCAATAATACTAATTAATAGTTTTAGTTATTATTATAATAATACTTATTATTATTTCATCATTAATTATAATAATTTGATGATGGGCGCCCCCGCGTGGAGGTGCAGGCAGGAGCACGCGCCTTGATGATAATAACAATAATAATAACAATAACAATAACTATAATAATTATAATTATTATAATTATTATTATCATCATCATCATCCACCCACACCATTCAGTCTTATAACGCCATGTTCTCGAGGCAGCGGGGTTGAACCTCCGTAGTGAGTGACGACTCTACATACATCTATACGCTCGTCCGGGGTGAACACCCGGCGTGTCGACTCACGCCGGGAGTATGGGAGATAGTCAGAGGATACGTTGACATCTTTAGACATAGTTCTTTACACGCACACTTCTAATATAGTGTAAAAATATGGGCTTTGAAAATATGTACACATGCACACAAATAACAGCACCTGTATTATTATTTTATTAAATTATTACTGTAGCACTGACTCACAAATAAGACACGCCCTTGGCTCCATATTTGAGAAACAGGGTGCCCGGACATACAGGTACTTTCTCAACATGTCAGAGCCCATAACCCCCATATTGCGACTTCCGGCGGCTTCAACCCAAGGCCGTTCACGGCAATGGGACGACGTCACGCACTGCCTCTACTTAATATGTCTGTGGTCCAAACCTCGTTTTCCCACCTCTGTGCTTAAACTATTTTGCTTTAAATCTATTGTGGTTAACTCACTTTGTAGCAATAGTTTGTGAACTTCTATCTTTTCTGCGAGATGTGTACTGTCCACGCTATGCATGTGTTAGCATATTCATCCCTGTAGTGGGACCTTGTACAAAGCTCTCTTGGTAATGGAAGTGATTTTTTTTTTCTTCTTTTTACTAATTAATCAGCCATGACAAATTCCGTTCATTTACCCAAATGTGTGCAATGCTTATACATGTGGAATCGCTTACATGCAGTTGATAGACAGGATTTCAACACATTCAGACCACTCGCATGTACAATAATTTCTGGAGTTTATTGAGGCTTAGATATGACTGCATATGCCTAGTTTAAAAATTAGGTAATTCAATGCAGTCTTAAGTCTTAACAAAAGGTCCTACAAATTCAGTAAACCATTTAAACAACTTGGCATGGATACATTTTAACAGCACTGTAGTGAAATTATTTTAAAGATTGGAGGTATTCACATTTGTTATGAATTGCAGCAGAGTTCCCCTGATAATAGCTTGTTTGTTCTAGTCTGAGCCCTGGATAACGTCCAATGTGTGCACTCTGTGTGGAGAACACTATCAAGCTACAATTCACTCAGTGTCTTCACCGTTCGGTTTTCTCTGGGAAAAAGAAAAAGGAAGATCAAGTCAAAGTTCAAATTATCTCTCACGTAGGGCTGCACAATTATGTAAAAAAAATAAAACAAAACATCACGATTATTTAGGCAATAAGTGAAATCACGATTACTAATCACGATGATGAAAACAAACAAAATTTTATTCCACTTCATTTTTCATAATCATCAAATCGCTTGAAAAAAAGATTCGCAATTTGGACTGAAATTTGGTTAATTGTGCACCCCTACTCTCACATGAAACCTCACAAAAGCAGGTATGGAGTTGAAGAGCTAACAAATATTCCCAGCTCTTGACATTAGTGAACATTGTAGCCCCCTTTTCACTAAAATCTAATTCAAATGACAATCCTTCGCAAAAAGAACGTCAAGTCTTCAAACGTTTGTCTGTAGAACTTCATTAGCAATGTAACCCAAGGTTGTCTGGGAGAGGGCAGGGCAACTAATAACCATGTCCTTAATATCCTCCCACAGTGGAAGACCAACATCCACTAATCACCGCCATAACCAAAGGCCAGAGGGGCTGCTTACACTGTGTATGTGATAATGCAGTTAACAATATTCAAGGATGTTTGATTGATTGGGAGCATCCTCCACAAAGGATCATTATTCACTACCAGGGCTCCGAACCGGTTCAAGGAACGAAAACGAAAACCGAAAACGAACAGAATTTTATGGAATTTTATTAGGAGCGGAAACGGAAAAAGAATTCTTCAACTGTTCCGGAACAGAAACGGAATATTATGAAAGCCACAAAACCAGTTAAAAATGTTTTTTTTTTCTGTTCTCTATATATTTGAACATATCCTGTATCTGGGAGACTATTTCCGGTTGTGCATCCAACCAACTTTCACTGTCAGTCGTCAAGCTCTACACACCTAGGGCTCCATCTTGAGGACAGACGAGGAAGTGAATGTAATGGTGTTTTAAACCCGGTTTCACGTTAATACAGTTGCACTGAAGTTTGAAAGTCCACCAAATATATTTTGTATTAACTATATCTAAATGTAACATTGCACAATATAAAAGGAACTTTAAGAATGAACTAAATGTTTGTGTTCCGAACCGGTTCAGGACCAATATTTTGGTGGCGGAGCGGTTCCGAGAACGAAAACGTTAAACATAGCCCTTCTACACTAATTATCATGATTAAAGCTGTGGATTTTGGCCATCTAACAATTAGATTTCAATGCAATTCTAAAACAATTAATCTTTAATTCATGAATACTAATGTGTTTTTTATCCTTACTAAAAGTGTCAATTTCTGAATGTATGACATATTGAAATATTAAAATGGGCATAATTTAGAAATAAAACATGATGAAGAAAACAGTCAAACGATTGTGGTATAAAGCAACATCACTGCAGAACATTTATTGGTAAGAAGAATCAAATGAACGTTGTTGACACGTTTAATCTCTTGTAATTGTTGGTTGCAGTGAAAAGCTTCGGGACGTTCTTTTAAGACAAAAGAAAATCTGATTAGTCGACTGATCATTTCAATAGATCTGCAAGTAATAGTCTATTAAAATAATAACGTTGGTTGCAGCTCTAATTTACTTATAATTACAAATTATAGATGCCTGATGAGCAACAATACATTTCCATTATATTCCATTAACTGGAACACATCGCACAACTCACAGCATGACATGCTGCAATATTCAGGGAATCTTGGCCATTAACAATCATTGCACATTTGTGGATAGATTATTCAAATTAGTTGTGATGAATAGCAATTGGTTGCGATTAATCCAAGAAACATAACTATCAAAGACATTTTAAATGTTGCTTTCCCTATTCAAAGCTATTATGGGTTACATTAATGCAATGATATGCCCCCTCAACACGTCAAACATGACTAGGCAGTAGATTTGAATGTAGCCACACGATTGAGGAATTCTATGGGTAAGTCGTCATGAGGGTACCCCGGCCATTATAGCAGGGGAGTTAAATGTGTGCTCCCTGTTCTGATCTGAATTTTTAATGATAGGCTGCGAGTCCACAGACAACGGTCAAAGTGAAATCAATACATCTGCCTAACGTCAGACATATAAAGACTTGCAGTTCACATGTACAAAAGTACCATGTACCTTACATATGGCTGTGTGAACAGTGTTGCTTATAGTAGGGGGATTGGCCAACCCAGCCAATGAGAAGAGAAGCCAGATCAATACTGCATTGACCGTTAGCACAAATAAACAGATCTCGACAGGAGCCTGCTTAGGCAGACTGGTTCAATGGTGATCATCACAACTCTGAGTCCAACCATTTTCCTTAGTCCTGTTTCTGAGCAAACCTTTTCAATAATAATCCAGTAAATCACAACAACTAAAAATGAAGGACAATTTAAGAGATAATTCCTGTATAATTATTACTAAGGTATCACTGAACATTATCCATATTGTATTCAGTTAGTCAAAACTAATGAAGGTCAGCAGTGCAGGCATAACCTAGACAAGATAATAAAGAAGATGTGCCACACACAGGCCCCTTCATGATTTATCATTATTATTTTATTCATACTAGTATCCTAATCAAGAAATTATGTAAACATTCACAGTTGACACACCAATGGCGTCGGCTGCCATGAATGTCGCTCAACCACGGGCCAATTTGGGGTTCAGTGCCATGTCCAGGGACACTGGCATGCAGACTCTTTCAAGTCACTTGCACACAAGGTAGAAGTTACTTGACAAATCATCAATTCTAAGTCCAAGGAGTTTCCATGCAAAGTTGCAACAGTCAGGCTACTTCATTCACTCTACAACATCATCATCACAGACTCTGACATTAAAATCACTTTTTTTATCCCGACGTCGGTCGCTTAAATGTGTCAATTATTATCATTGAATAAAGAGCCCATGGATCACTGCAGTGCCATCCAGGGTATGAGTGTCTTTAAATATCTTGTAAGTCCCAACGCTAGATGTAACTACTCTGTGGCCGGTTAAGAGACCCGCTTTATGATCAGTAGGCATCAGGTTTTAATCCCAGTCAGACAAGACACTTTTACTTTATATATGCACACACAATACATAGCAATTGGAGAAATGTAATGTTGCATTTGAGATGTAGAATTTAGTTAACGTGTTGCCGCAAATAAAGCCTAAAAATAATAATTATTTGGGCCCCGTGATTGAACTAAAGACTCAGCCATGCAAAAACTCGCACAGGACTTGACCGCTGCACCACGGCGCCAGTGACATCACAATGAGGCAGTTGGTTATTTGAATGGTACCGACGACCATATAAAACTAGTTTCTAAAAAATGTTTATAACGTTTCTAAAAGATAAAATGTATATTTAAAAACGACAGAAAGAAAAGAGGTTTTGCATCATGCAAAGCAAATTAAATTCCACATCTATGAGCAAAATATGAGCCAATTAAAATCAATGCGTCAACTCGTATGACATCGCATTAGTCAAGCATCACCTTCTCAACCTAAGCTCCAATTTTCCAAGCCTTGTTAATGGTTCAGGGCCCAGGATGACAGGAATACTGTTGTTTAGATAGTTTGGTTAAGGTTGGAGTTAAGCAACTTAACAATGACATTGAGAAATATCCACAAGATTTACATTTTAAAAGACCATATCAAATAAGATTTATTTCGTCACACATACATACATGTACAGTAAAATTCTTCCTCCGCATTTAACCCATCCCTGAGCAGCGGTGGGCAGCCGCAGCGCCCGGGGGCCAACTCCAGATCATGAGCCAGTGCCTTGGCCAGGGGGAGGTTAACTAGAACATGTTTTTGGTGGTGGGGGAAACCAGAGTGTCCAGAGGAAACCCATGCAGACACGGGGAGAACATGTAAACTCCACACAGAAAGGACCTGACCGGGTTGGGATTCGAATCCAGGACCTTCTAGCTGTGAGGCAGCAATGCTAACCACTGTGCCACCGTGCCGCCCCACCCCTCTAAAAGAGTATAAACGTAAAATAATACACATATACTCATGCAAACACGGAACAATTTTTTTCTCCTATGTTTTTAGTGCAAATTAGAAGCCAAAAAAATAATAATAATTTTTCTTTGCAATTTCCAGGCCTACCCAAGGAAAAAAAAAGGTTTATACATGAACTGTATATATTAACAAATTATTCAGGTCATAATTATAACAACTTTAATGGCCTCGTGAAAACCAAAATGATCCTGTGATAATTAGCCTACGCTGTTCAGTGTGCATGCATAAAAACTGGACTATGTATATTGCTTACTCGTTGCAGGAGTCTGTTAAACACAGCATGTGGTTGTAATTGCAGTTTCACCGCAATTACAACCGGAATTAAAAGGCTGGGATTCTGTAAGAATAAGGTGAACGTTAGGGCTGCACAGTCAAAATGTAATCTGAATCACAATTTTGGCCCCAAAGATTATGAAAAATTATAAATAAATAAAAAATGTTTTCGTGCATTTTGGTTTTATTTTGTTTATACGTTTCATAGTACAGGCTAGGCGCAGTTAAGCCAAGTTTATAAAATTGCATCTATGCTATATAATTGTATTTCAGATTTTTCTGTTTATTCTTTACAGAGTACATTCTTAGATTTAATTCAGTTCATCATTGTTCCATAAACTTGATTTAAATTATGATCCAAATAAATCATGATTATCATTTTTCCCGATAATCGTACAGCCCTACTGCAAGTACACATTTAAGTAAAATTCTACGCAACATTTATACTGAAATATAAAACAGTACTGCTGTGCACCAGAGTGAGTGCACACATGAATTTTAGGTGCCGTTAAGCTGAGCAGTCATGCGCCACAGTAGCTCAGTCAAACTCAAACTTTATTTGTATAGCACTTTTCATGCAGAGGAACACAAAGTGCTTTACAGAAACAGAACATTACCCACAGCCTCCCAACCCAAACAAACTGGCACACACTCAACCATATGGTACAAGCAGATTAGCTAAGTACGGAGTGGCGAGTTTGTTAGCACATTTGAAAAGTAGAAGTATTTTGAAGTAAATTCTGAAACGGACAGGGAGCCAGTGCAAAGATTTCTAAATTGGAGTAATGTGTTCCCGCCCTCCGGTCCTTGTCAGCACCCGAGCAGCTGAGTTTTGTAAGAGTTGTAAGTTATTAGTGGTCTTTTTAGGAAGAACAGAGAGTAGGGTGTTACAGTAGTCTAGGTGACTAGAGACAAAAGCATGCAACAGCATCTCTGTACTGGCCAGTGATAGAAATGGTCGAACTCTCATGATGTTCTTGAGGTGGTAAAAACCCACCTTTGTCACATTCTTAATATGTGGGATGAAATTCAGCTCTGTATCAAAGGTCACACCAAGGTTTTTAACGGAATCTGCCGGAGTTATAGACTAGTTTCGGTAAGATCTTTTCTCTCTGAGCTTTGGGACCGATAAGTAGGACCTCGGTTTTGTCTTGGTTGAGCTGTAGGAAGTTTGCTGCCATTCAAGACTTAACGTCTGCGATGCAGTTTAAAAGGACATCAATTTGCCCCATGTCCTCAGGGGACATGGCGATATACAACTGTGTGTTGTCAGCGTAACTATGTAAGTTGACAGTATAGCTCCTGATGACATCCCCTAGGGTAAGCATGTATAAATTAAGTCTGTTACGACAGTGCAATACAGAGCACAGATATGCCACAATGGCATGTAAAGTTGCGGGTTCGCTTCCCTTCACCGACAGCTTTGCCGCATGTCTTTGCCACGCTTCTCTGCTCTTCACCGCTTTCCAGATAATCCTGAATAAAGCTAGAAATGGTCCGAATGGGCCATAAAATAAACATTAAAAAAAAAAAAGTTAAAATCAAGGGCAGTCAAGCTCAAAAAAGGGGAAACCAAGCATGTATGTATTGCCAAACAATGATAAAAAGAGAGTCAGAGGTCACACTTTTTCTCTTGTACGTTGAAAACATGACTAGAATCTGAAACTGCAAAATCAGGCTGCTCCCACAACAATGGAATCAGCTTTCAACACAAGGTAAAGAATTCCTGAAGGTACATGTCAAGGTCGTAGCCAAGTGGTGGGAACCACTCCAGAGCTAATGGCTGTGTGATGGATGGACCATAAGAGGTTTCTAAACATTCAGACATTCTAAATGGTAGTTTAGCACAGCGGAAAGAACCCATAGGTGTAGTACAGAACACTGAACACAAGAACACAACATTACGCAAAACTAGGACGTGGGCAATTTTATTGAATATGATCTACGCAACACAGCAACAAGACTATGTATCCCACTGTGACACATGGCCAGCCCTTGTACAACGGATGTGTGGGAATCACAGGAAAGCAAGTGATAATTCACTATTTACAAACATTGTGTGGTTTTAATTTAAATATTTGATTTTATTCCAAATTCTATACAAAAACAAAAGTGCATTTAAATAAAAACGGACTAGAATTAATCTTCTTCAGTCAAACCATTGAGCACTGCTCCAGGTGTGTTCAAAAACAGCCCAATTTGATTTTTCTTCCTTACAATAATACTTAAGTGTTGTATATTTTTGACAATAGAGCAATATGAAAATGTGGACATCGCCCTAAAAAAACAAAAGCTGCCACACTGCACATGAACAAGGAGATCCTTGTCTAGTTATCCCATACACCATAATATATTTATGAAATCCCCCTTTCTGTCTTTTGTCATCTACTATATTACGTTACTATATTATACCTTAATGTCACCTATATATTGAATTTGTGATGAATGAATATTCACCCGTGTAGGAATGAGATGGGACTTGGACCAAAAATGAGGGCAAGTAGTAATAATATTTGACTTGCCAGTTATAATAATAAATCATAATACATAAATATGCTAACCAGGTAGTCTCAAGCAGGCAAGTGAAAAAACAGGCAATTGTTTTCTGGCTGTAAATATAGATTTCTTATATTATTATAGGCAACTTACTTATGGCCATTTACTCAGTGTGCCATTGCTATGACTCAGAATTGAACATTTGGAAACACCTGCATCTAGTTCGTCAATCAATTGTTAACGTCAATAATTTCTACAGACACAGCAGTCAAAAGGAAGTGGAAGATCCTCAAACTGGATATAAAAAAAATAATACATTGGATAGCACAATTATGCCAGGACTGGCATGGTGATCAGTGCAGCTAGCACACTACCCTCGAATAACTCCCCGAGTGGGGAACTGAAATGTACAGCCCCTTTGCATAGCCAAGATCCATGGCATAACAGGACTGTAGCAGCCCCCTAGCGCTTGGGGTCAAATTCACAGCAACAACTTTCCGCAGGGGGTAAAGGTCAAAGGTCAACATGTGTACCTGGCAGCTCGTCGTCAGCCTCTGCTAGAGCGTTATTGTCGTCCACATCCTCCTCATCTTCCTCAGCCAAGCTGCCCACTCGCCCGCTCCGCCTCTTGCCATCCCTGACTGGCACCACCGTGAAGTTGGTGGGCATGTTGGCTCTCCCCAACACCCCCAACCACCACCCCTTCCACAAATATGCCCTTCCGTTACAGTGTCCTCTCAAAAACCGGACCCAGCGTTAAAGAGGGCCCTCGCTTACAGCTGGGGTGCTGCCCGCAACTTCCTCTGTAACCAAAAGGGCTGGAGGAGGGCGTTTTGTTCCGCTATCCGGCAGATCGCACACGGGGGAGTGCCGGGCAGCCTGCTTGTTGTAGCCACTGAGGTCTCAGCTTTCGTCCCCCTATCACCAGGATACCGCGCTGCACATGTGACCCTCCTCCCACCTCTCCCCCTCCACTGTCCAAATAAGGCACATTGCGTCTGCCCCGCCTCAAAGGGAAAGAGGAAGCATGCAACTGCATTAGCAAAAAAAAAAATACACACACACAAATGTTTGCCTTAAATCATCGGCTCCTTCTCGCCAGTCAGCCTGAGAAACTGTCTACAATCTGACTCAGTAAAAGCCGACAAGGACGCAAACATTCCTCGGAGCTGAGGCAATCAGTCTGCTGCTTCAAAGTAACAGTGCAGGAAATCCTAAACACACACACACACGCTCTTCCTCCCCAGCGTCATTTGACCCAGGGTTGGTGTTCGTGTATTGGTGGGGCGGGGCCAGGCAAACTCATCCCATGCCAACATCCTGCACCAGATGAGGGTCGCTGGGCGGCTGCAGTAACACAGCTATTAGCTACAGTTAGCAGCTACTTATCTTCTCACACCAAACGTCCTCGACAGCTGGTGTGACGGGGGGAATGTGGCAGGGACTTGATAAGACTACATGGTGCGCTATAATATGCACATGCACGTTATTTCATACAAATCATATTCCATTTTAATATTTTTGTGCACAGCAGCTAAAAAGGAATTCCCATGTCAGGTAACCACCACATGAGTTGTCTAGAAATTATAGCTTGACCATTTTTTAAGGAAAGAAAGCACATCAACTAATAAATGCTGCTTATGGGCTTTTATTTTTTCTTCTTGTTTTAACCAAACCAGCTGTATGTGTTGTCGCAGCAAAGCATAGGCTCCAAATCCATTGTCAACAAATGATCCATCATTTATGTAATTTTAAATAAAAATCTTGACCAGGTACTTTAGCAGCCTCAGAACAAAGACTGATCTCAAAGTGATTTGTCGTGCAGCCCTCGTTACTTTATTTACTATCGATATGTACTATTTAATAATATTACATTAAATTTAGATGGCCGTTTCCCACTGTGACATCAGAATAGGGGTCATAATGAAAGACAGCATGAATGGACTACCGAAACTCACTGCCTTCTATTGTTATGTCCATTATAATTAGGACTATATTGTACTATCTGTTGATTTCTGTATTTCCACATGTTTATAATTCTCGTCTATCTCTTTCTGCACCAAGAGAGACATATCTTACCAAGAATGAATAATCATAATCTTCCACAGCAAACTATTCTATTGTCCTGATGGATGAGGCCCAGTGAGTTGCTGCCATCTAGTGGCCGCTCAGTGTTAAACAGTTATCTATTGTAAATTCGGCTCAGGGGTGGGAAATAACACCATCCAAACAATTAAAAACTAATAGCTCTAAATCATGGTTGGTTCCTGTAATGAAGTGAACACAAAACTTGCACAGGCCGGATACAAATGTAAAATTCAATTAATCAAGTTTCAACAAATTAAAATCATTCATGAGGGAATCCTTAAATAGGGGTGACCAGACGTTCTTTGGTATTTGTTTTATTCTATTCTGTTATTTGAAGTTAGCATGCGTGATCCAAAGATAAGGCTTCTGTAATTTGACAAATACATTTATTTTGTCAATGCTTGCTACAATTTTCATTTATACTTTCTGCTTAATTAAGCATTATGGAGGTCCCTGTGTAGGAAACTGCCACCACATGAAGAAAATATTTAATTCTAGAGGGATCTCGTTATCCTTGAATTTTGCAATTCTTTAAAATAAAAAATAAAAAATCAGTGCAGAATGTAATTTAATATCTCGAAAATAAATTAAACAAAGAATGTAATCTTTAAAAAGGAATAAACTAAATAAAATGGAAATACAATAATTATAGCATAATGCAATAGCATTCATGCTAAGGCAGGCCTAGATATGTAAGGTATAAACTAAACCCCCCCCCAAAAAAACACAATTTTTATAATG
>OMKY01057205.1:0-16865 GCA_900302395.1 Bregmaceros cantori | reverse complement strand
AAACACACACACACATGCACCCCTCAGACACACACACACACATGCCCCCCCAGACACACAAACACACACACATGCACCCCTCACACACACACACACAAACCCACACACCCACCACACACACACTCACACCCACACACACACACACACACACACACATCCACCCCCAAACACACACACACACACACACACACACACATTTACGTGAATGCATTCACACACACAAACACACACACACACACACACACACATAAATGCATACACACACACACACACACACAAACACACGCACATGCATTCACACACATACATGAATGCATTCACACACACACACACACACACACACATTCATACGTGAATGCATTCACACACAAACACACAAACACGCACGCACACACACAGGCATACATGAATGCATTCACACGCACACACACACACACACACACAAACACACACACACACACACACACACACACAGGCATACGTGAATGCATTCACACACACACCACATGCATGCACTCACACACACGGATGCACTCACACATGCAGAACTCCGGTTTGGACTTTTTAAACTGGGCCGTATCTCTGTTCTAGAGCCGTGCTCCATAAAATACTTTTCATAAAGTGTCCGAACCACTACTGGTATATGTCTTCAGACGGCCCACACTGCTGCTTAAGCCCTCCAGTGCCCGGAGACTTACACATATTAAAGACCAAACCCTGCCCTTGTCCCCTGAACACGACCGCATTCAAGTTGAATTATGTTCAGGAACTAGCGCATGTGTGAATATGAGTAAGTAAGGTCTCATAAGTGTATCTCTGTGGAATGCTGCTAGTGCCCAACTGAAAAACTGCACTTCTCTTAACCAAAGGAAAATCCTGTTAAAAAAATTGATATATTCGAATCCTACAAAATGAATTGAGTTTACTTTGAACACCTGTTTTCTCTTTTTGTTTTGTTTTGGTGTTTGTTTGTTTGTTTTTTCTTTCTTTTCCTTAGTTTTGGAGATGTTTGCACTTGTTGTTATATATATTATTATAAATGGGGTTCGGACCTGATAAGCCACTGGCTTCTTCCGAACCCTTTTGAGTGGAAGCAATCAGTATCACCTTTGTATCGATCTATGTTTGATGTCTGCCGCTCAATAAACCATTCATTCATTCAAAAGAAAACAATAATAAATAGGACAAATCCCAAAGCATAAGACTAATAGTCTGAACCAAACTGCACCTAGCTTTTATATCTTCAACATCCCTGTTTTACATTCTATATGCATTCATTCAATAAATATTTCAGCTTTTTTTTTCATGTAGTCTACACCTACAGAGATTCTGCTGTGTGGTACGAAGTGTTTGCTTGATTTTTTTTTCTTATTTTTTTGAGATTTCAAAAAACTGAATACAATAAAAAAACAAAACATTTTCTTCATTGTTTAGTTCAAAATTCCAGTAGGCCATCTCTCACCATCCATGGAGTGCACGGTCTCGAACGCTACGATCTTGGGTTTGGTGGGGTCTCCTTTGAGCAGCAGCTCCCGCAAGTGCGCCACGTCGTTGTGTCGGAACACAAACTTCTTGGCTCCGCTATTGCGGATCCCCATGATCATCGAGGCATGGTTACCCGCGTCGGAGTAGATCTCACAGCCTGCACACAAAGACACAGGAGCAAGACATTAAAAAAACAGATCCACCGTTTTGTAAAAATGTGTATGTGCCTAACATAGAATGGAATAACAACACTTGAAATTGTCAAGATCTTCACTTCTAAAATATACAATATATGTCCATCATCGAAGTTCAAGTCAAGTCTTGTAGAGTCCTTATCACGTAAGAGATACAAAAATTATCTACACAATGTGGGCAATCTTTGAAAAAAAATAAAAAATCTTTGTGATACTAAAGTCAAGTGAAAAACGCATCTTATGCACCCATGGATTTTGCAGTAGCATGAGCACAGCCAAAATTCTGCTTAAATGAAATGAAAAACACACGTCCTCTTAGCACCAAGCATTAAGAGTCATGACTAAAAATGAGCACGATTCATGATTCAATCACAATTAATCATGAAGACCTTCTTAATTCCACTAAAATCTATTTGCGGATATTGGAGGAAATTCTCCTTAAAATAATAAAAATTGATGCATCAGTTGAGCAAGCATTAACAAAGTTGTTATTTTGACTAGCCTTGTCGTAGGAATAAATACAGATAAATATGATTAGTATACATTGCTAGGCTACTGACCAGGCAGCATTTTGGCGAGGGTAAATAGTGTGGAGTCGTTGGCTACGAAGCAGGACGTGAACAGCAGGGCGGCGTCCTTGCGGTGCAGGTCGGCCAGTTCGTGTTCCAGCTCCACGTGGAACTTGGACGTTCCAGAGATGTTTCTTGTGCCACCGGCCCCAGAACCGTGTTTGTGCAGAGTCTCCCTGAAATGCCATAGAGAGAGAGAGAGAGATGGGAGTTAACCAATACTGTTGGACCATTCAGTTCAAACAATGAAGATATGTTACTATTACAAGACAACACATAGATCGGAATGTACAGTTATTCTTAGCTAACCACAATATCAACCAATATTGTTAGCTAAAATAATCCACCCACTAGGAGTGGGGCATATATTCATTGTGTTCGTTATAGCGCTGTGGTCCTAAACGAATATCAATGCCACTCACCATTAATTTTTGTAAGTTGAAAGTCATTCCATCTTATTCCAATAAAAGTTTACTTCTTTAACTTTGCACTTTTCACAATTGCACTTTTTTTTACATTTTAATCTCCAGGTTTGATAGATTGTGTATCAGAATGCTCCTGGCATGGTCCTCAGTCAAGCTGTTGAATCCACAAGTCAAATAGCTTGCACATCTCTGCACAATGTTACAAATCATCCTAGTTGGCAGCAGTTTCTTCGTTCTAGAATCCTTCCAAGGCAAAAAAAAAAAAAAAAGATGTCAAGATACAGATTGTGCAACAAAGCCATACAAATCTGTGTTCAGCCACGCGTTACAAAACATCCTCTTCACTTTTTGGGGTATATGAAACTAATATTTTGTAGCTGTAGAAGGAACAACGATTTTTGACTCACAGTATTGCCTTAGCGACGCGCGGGTGGCGACTCATGCCCAGATAGTCGTTGCTGCACCACACAGACACGTCGCGCTTGTCGTGCAGCGACGCCGTGTAGTCGTTGGCCATGGGGAAGTCCTGGGCCAGCCGGTTGACAGTCTTGAACACGCGGTACGTGTGGTCGCGCTTCTTCTCGTCAATCTTCTTGTCGAAGAACTCGTCATACTGGAAGCTGGAGACTGGAGGCAGCACACGCAGAAAACATTTTAGAAATCTGGGGTTTATGTGCTTCGAAATGAGTATTTCTTCAAGATGGCGCCATGTGATCCATATCATATCCATCTAGCTTAAAATAGTAGGCTTAACTGTTAATTAAGGGTAGATATAGTGGGCTAAGTTGGCATAAAAAGGACAGAGGGCTAAAGTTAGCCTGGCGAGCCAGAACCAACGAGTCGTCCATACATCGCATGTCGCTAGACGGTACATTGAGTCTGGGCAAATCAGGTAGACTTTGCCCAATATTCGAATTGAGATGTGTGCAGAGTTTGGTTGTCACGCCTCCACGCCGTTTGTCTCACCTACTGCACTGTGACTGTATAACACGATTTGACACGTTTTTTCGACCCTGGTTTTACCAGACCCAAAGATCGTTCTAATCTCGTGCGATGCGTGGACGATTCAGTGGTTCTGGCTCGCAAGGCTAGGCTGAAGTAGCGTGAAGGACAGTGAATTAACCAAGGGTAAAAGGAAAGTGAGCTAGAGTAGTGTAAGCTTAAAAGGACAGTGGGTTAGTGTAAAGGATAGCGAGGGCTAACATAACAAAGGACCATAGCCTAATGTAGTATAACAGAGATTGCACCAATCGTTGTTGCACTAATTTGGCCAAAATATGAGACTTTGAGTGCCTAGCTAATCACTGGAAGGGGTCGTGATTTGTTGAGGAACGTACAAGTGGGCTGATTGTCCTTCAGCAGGTGTGTCGGCCCTTTGGGGCGCTGCCTGATCAGCTTGGACATGACAGCTCCGTAGCTTGCCCGCTCCGTCTGGGCAGGCCCCACTCTGGGTGGGGACGGTGGGAGGTGCCCGGGCGTCACATCTGGGAAAGACCGGAGGCAGTCGTTAAATGAGGAAGGAACAGGGGCCCTTTGAGAAGTACCCTAATGCAGAATCCAGCCAGGAATCAGCTGGCCTCAGAACAGCTGGAGTCAGGTGACCAGTCAGGTGACCATTTAAGACCAGCTAAAACCAGCGGACTTCAGACCAGATTGAGCTGGCTGGTGAGCAAAGAGCTAAAACTAGCTAGCAGCTCAAGCTTGTAGCTTTTTATTATTTAGATACATGATTGATTTCATACTAGGATTCCTTTTTTCGAGAAAAAAGAATAATAATAAAAGAAGCTTAATTTTAAGCTTTTTCAAGACACATCCGCCATTGTTCATCTCTGCATTGTGGATTATATTGCCTGTGGCGCGTGTCCCAGCATTAATTTCCTGTCGGTCACGCGTTAATCTTCAGGAGTCATCTCCATGCTCAGACTGATGGCAAAACCAGACATCTTACCCCTGGCTTGATTAAATTGGATTATAAAAAAAAAAAAAAAAACATGCACCAAGATGTACAAAACAGAAAATAGCAATTATAGACCAGCAAATAATTGAAATCAACTTTCTTATTATGGGTCATCCTTAGCAACTGTAGTCTGAAAATGTTTAATATAAAATATTTATTAAATCAAGGGCTCATTATAATCAATTAAACATGATGAATTAAAATATTTTGAATTGATTTTTAAATGAAATTAAATGATTTTTCCCCCCACATACCCTTGTTGGCCTTCTGCAGTGTGCGGACCTCCTCTACGTCTTCATGGAGGTCCAGGTTGACCTGACGCACCACGCTGCTCTTCCCCTGGCCCACCTCGGCAGCCAGGAAGGGACACTTGGACGCCATGGGCTGGCCTGGAGCCGGCATGGGGTGGCCGACAGGGAGCACTGCCTTCTCCCTCTTGGAGTCTGCACAAGAACACAAACAGCATGGTGTTAGATTAAACCCCAAGACACAGTTTTACATCACTCAATCACACATGTGATGTAGTACATGGCAGGAACAAAATAGGGGCTCGCTTGACCTAGAGGTTGGGGGTTCGAATCTGGGCTCAGACAGCCTCCATGTCAAGAGGGTCCCTGGGCTAGACACGGACCCCAAATTGCTCCCACAGGGTCGTGGTTGGGTGCCTCCCTTGGCAGCCGCCAACATTGGTGTGTGAATGTTTGCATCATTTCCTGACCAGGATTACTAGAGAAAAACGGTTAAGAAAAAAAAAATAGCTTAGTTTTGGGTGACAGGTCCATTTTTCAAACATGGACACAGGATAGTTGAAAGTATTTTGGAACGCATTACCAAGG
The DNA here is from genome assembly GCA_900302395.1 of Bregmaceros cantori. Classification (NCBI taxonomy): domain Eukaryota; kingdom Metazoa; phylum Chordata; class Actinopteri; order Gadiformes; family Bregmacerotidae; genus Bregmaceros; species Bregmaceros cantori. The sequence continues at coordinate 11,399 of OMKY01057205.1, read as the reverse complement.
CAAGACATTTGCAATAGAGCAGGTTTTGTAGTCAGGGAATCATAATTAGCCGTTTCAGACTACAAGTTATCATCCACATCAATAAATATTACATTTTATATTAAATAAAACATGTACCATATATTGCCAATGCCAAACATGGACCTAAATAACCAATAATAATAATAATAATAATAATAATCATTATAAAACAATCTAGCCATTATAAAACAAACAAATACAATAACCAGAGAAAAGCAGACATGGCCTGATGTCTCGTGTTGCATTTTACTATCATTGAAAACCAGTCTGACACTCCCCAGTCAAATTCAAGGCTGTGTGTGTGTACACGTAATGACTTTATTGCATGTCCTTGGGTGTGCGCTGTGCGTCATTTACCTTCGCACTACTTGGCTGAAGTACACAACCACCCTGCCAGTGCGACTGCTGTGTGTGTGTGTGTGTGTGTGTGTGTGTGTGTACACAGGTGTATAATGGACAGTACACACCAATGCAACTGTCTGCAACCGTTCTGTTGTGGACAGTACACACCAATGCAACTGTCTGCAACCGTTCTGTTGATGATATGAGAGGGAACTTTAATGTCCCCAAGGGGAAAATTGTCATTAAAACAAATGAAACTGTTGGTGTGCACTGGCATTTGGCCATAAGAGTAACATATTTTGACAATGTTGCCAATGCCATTCTACTGAGAGTTGTACACGTCATGTACAACTCAATGGATCGCGTTTCAGATTTTGCAGCACAGCCTGGGATCAGGCGACTCTACCCCAGGGGTGTGAAAACTTATTTTAGCTCAGGAGCAGGATTGGGGAAAATAGATTCCCCAGTGGCAACAGAATAAAATAGGGCTGCACAAATTTTAATCAAAATCGTGATTTCAAATTATGAACATTTTTAATTTTTTTAAATGTATCTTTTAAAAAAAAATCTGTTTGATTTTGTTTATGCCTTACATAATGCATATGTAGGCCCAGTCAAACTTCATACTGCTATAATAATAATTTCATTTCATTTTTTTTGTTAATTCCTTACAGTACTAGTGTACACTGGTAGTTAGATTTAATTTTGTGCTTTTAAATTACATTCTGCATTGAAATTTGTTTTTTTAATGAAGTGCAATAAAATTCTGTTGTTCATCGTTGTTTCATAATCGTGATTATTAATCACAATTTCAATAATGATCCAAATAATCGTGATTATGATGCACGGCAATGTTGCTACCATACCGTCAATGGAGGCGGCACTGGAAGAGGAGGAGCACAGGGTGCGGCTGGAGAGCAGGTTGGGGGGCAGCGGGCGCGACGCGAGGTCCATCATGACGGGGCATTTCTGGGCGTAGGCCACAAGCGACTTGCGAGCCTGCTGGAAGAAGGCCTGGGGCACGCGGGACAGGAACGGACAGCGACGTACTACCACATCCATCATACGCAGGCGATCTGAGGGGGCAACCACAGACCTGGTTATGACATGAACACACCACACACGATGCAGCCAGTCTGATCCTATTTAAAACTAGAAACACTCAGATTGCAAACCAGCGCCGCAGTGGTACAAAAAAAAAAAAGTACTTTTAGTGCTAGCAGCATGTGTGGCAAACGATTTTCAATGCAAGTGCTCGTAGCGATTGCGAATGACGCCACAAGCGAGCATGCCAACTACATTTCCCAGCATCCACTGCGACCCGGAAGTCTGGTCACGTGACCGCGGTAAGCGTCCAGCGATCCATCGGTAATTAAGTAAGTTGGTGATTAAGTAACGTATGTAATCACTTCTTCATTCCACTTGGTCATTTCCAGCAACTCTACAAAGTTTCATCCAGATCCGTGCACAACTTTATCCTGGGGACAGATAAGTCAATGCGGGCAAAACATAACCTGCTTCGCGGCGCAACAACTATCCCAGGGGCCGTCTCTGTGGCGCAGTCAGTTCGTGCCTGTGGCTTAGTCTCACAACGCAAGCAGCCATCGTGAGATTGCTTCGTCTCACTGACATAGGTATGCTGCAGGTCTGCTTCCCCACTATCTCGTCCCCATCACACTAACCCTGTCAATAGATAACTTTAAGAAGAAAAAAAAACATTACTCGAATAGAAGATAGAGAGACTGCATTTTGGGGAGATATTAAAAAAAAGAATAATGGAAAAATACCCATTTCTATTTTCTTTTTCATGCATGCCATGTTCATATTGAAAATGGTGCTCAGCTAGGCAGTTTACAAATTATGTGTTGAATTATTATTCAATGGCATTGCAATATGTAACATTTGGATTTTTTTTTCTCTATGAAAATGTAGTTATAAATTGTGATTAATGGAAGTAAACTAAATCATGATTGAACGCAATTAACACAATTAGCATGTGAATGCAATTAAAAGTGGCAGACTTCATCAAAAGCCCACTTATAAATTGTCATCATTATTGTTTTTTTATATTTACATTTAATATATAATATGAAATTATAATAACAGGAACATTCTGAGAAAAAAATGTGTTGACATTCTTTATTTACGATTAGAAACATCTTTTTTTACCATCACATTGTAGACAAAAAGTGAATACTAAATTGGTATTTTTCAACATCAAGCTCCCAGCAGCAACATACTGCACAGCTATATAGGTTATCCCCAACCAAACTGCTATTGTTACCCTTTGTGACCCGGAGAAATGCCAACATCAGCTGCTGAGAGCCGTGCCGGAAAACCACAAACAGTGTCTGGGATGGCTTATAGTTGAAGCTATTAATAGCAGGGGTGACTACATCTCCAAAACCATTTCTGGACTTTTATTCAGTACTAAGAGAAACGATTTGAATATGAAATTATTAGGCTGCAGAATGTGTAGATATCAAATATTTTGGTCATCTATAGCATTTTGCCCAAATTTCTGATTAATCAGATAAAAGGTGATTTTGCTACAACAACAAGCAGTTATGCACGTACTAGTAAATGAATTCAATGTAATAGTTAATAACCCGTTGTTTTACATTTTCTGAATGAGCAATGTTTTAAATGTTTTGCATAATGTACACATTTAGATTTTTTTTCCCTCAAAAAGAAAAGGATAAAAATTGTTAATGCTCAGTAACTTCATTTAGTAATAAATATAGTTATGAAAGTCACTTAACAGAAGAAGCAACTGTAGAAGTAAAAGAGTCGATATGTGAATCTTTTCGATTCAGGCCGTAACAGCGAAACATTCAACACATTCAAATCATTTCAACACCCCCCTAATTACATAGTCTAGTCCTTCAATAATATAAATTCAGATTTCAATAGTGTTATTTACCCTTGGGGTTGGGGGGGGGGATATAAAGTATCTCGATCCAAAGCCATTTTGGGATACTAACAAAATGTGTTAGTATACTCTAAGCAGCCATTTTTATTCATTGTTTGCATCTTTTTATACCAGAAAATGACTTGTCCGAAGTTGGGGGAACAGAAAACAGCATAGAAAGTAGCATATTGGTTATTAATACTCAAGAGGAAATAAAGAGTTTCCTCTTCGGTATTCATAAATCTTCTTTACCTTGGCAAAAAGGAAATGTTTTATTTGATTAAATAAAACATGGCTCGCTTCATAGCCAATGCATCCAATAGCAGCAGGGGTAGTGTACATAAATACGGAAGCAGTAGAGGGTAAAGTGAGGTGACCGAGGCTTGGTGCCAGCAGCTGATATCATCAAACACAACAATGGTCGACCGGCCAACTGATAGTAGTCTAATTATTTTTTCATTTTTACTTCAAAAATATATATTTTTGCAATGCCTCAAACTAGGGGGTAACAGCTATCAGACTTTATAACACGTATAGCTATTACTTACTATATAGCCTCAAAACAATCCATGACCTTCAGTGACTGAACTGTTGTTGGAAGAATAGCAATGTTGTAATTGTCTATTTCACTCTGTATTTTAATAATTATTTCATAATTTAATGTGTATAATTATTAATAATAAATTATTATTCTTATTACGATTTTTATTAACAACATCATTATTATGATTATTTATTTATTTTGGTTTTTTCTGGCCCATTCAGGCTGTTTTTTTCAAGCTTTATCTATTAGGGTTAATGGAAACAGGTGAAGATGGGGGGTTGACATGCGGGAAATACGTCGGTGGTGGGATTCGAACCACCGACGCACCGCGCCATTGAGGCATATGCGTGCTTTCCAGTGCACTGCCTAACCGGCTGAGCTACTGGGCAGCACATTATTATTATTATTATTATTATTATTATTATTATTATTATTATTATTATGTAATACATAAAATACTAAATGACTTCAAATATCTTTAATATTTATTTATATTTTAAATACATTTATTCTGGAAATTGCCTGATTACAGTCTTCCTTTGGAATATTTCTGGTGTCAGTTACCCATTTATTAAAGTTATCTTAATTAATAAATATTCAACCTACTGACTATATTGTGGAACTGCTGAATGAACACAATTTCTCCTTTGGGATTAATATCATTAAATAAGAAGATGTATTATTTCACTGAAATCGTGTTGTTACAAACACAGTGTTTTGAGGGAAATATATATGTATGGACTGAAGTAAAATAGGTTATGGGTAGGGAATTAAATACACGTTTTGTAACATTAGAATACCAACATGGAAAATGTTGCAGGTATTAGATATACATATATTCCATCCACACTAACAATTCCTGGTAAATGACGTCACAGAAGGTAAGTTTCGGGGAAGATCCACCTCCCAGAGTTCACATGTTGAGTAACTCGCGGCACTCCAGACACGCTTTCTTGCACATGCGTAACTCACGACGCATGGCTAGGGAGACTTTTAATAATCCCCCTGTTTATAAGAAATAACAACAACAAATGGCAAACGCCAAAGGGTGAAAGTATCAGCGAAAATAACAATCATTAAATCCTCCACCCCACAGTAATCCGAGCAGCTTCGACCTCAAACAACATTGAATGAGATGAACGGCGCGGTTTTCAGGTCGGATAAGGTTGGGATAATGGTTCGGTCAAGATCATGTAAACATGCTCTTCGGGTGGGGGTTGATTCGGATCGTAATCGGCGCTAGTCTAAACCACCCCGATCTAACCAGATATTCACCCGCTTGCCTGCCTCAATTCTCCGAAGCCGCTTCTAGGAAAAGGCAGATGGGAAGCCGATACTCACCACGATGCTTCAAAATCGTTCTGAAAAAGGCGGGCGATCACTTGGGTGCTTCTGTTTCCGTACAAAAATAGTGTTGCTTGATAAATTAATAAAAATAGAAAGAAACGTCCAGCGTTTAGTGTTTATGACGGATAAACTGCCGTTATCCTACACTGAGGACGAACGAGAAGGACGGGGCGGTGGAACCGGTATATATGGGAGGCCAGTGAGTCAACATATCGCGATACTTCCATTAGGTCGTTGTGCAAGCGTCATTGCTATGACAGATTCACACAGCGAGCGAAAGCCACGCCGCGTGGCAACGCCTTGTTAATGATATTCAGCGATGCGCGTGGCGCGATTCACAGTCTTCCTTGCTGTATGTTTGAGGGCCTAATGTCATACACTTTTCACAAGTCCTTTTTCCCTTTATTTAGACAATGTCTTTTAAGTCGACGTTTAAAGGCCAAACTTACATGGGAGAGTTATAAAAGACACACAAAAAGTAAATAATAAATATGTGTTTCATTGAGGCTGGTTCTGTGGCTGTGCATACACTCTTGTGCCTGTGGCTTAGTCTCACAGCGCACGCAACTGCCGTGAGATCAATAGCATACGTGTGCTGCAAGTCTGCTTCCCTGCTATCGCGTGCCCCCCTTCACTCTAAACCTGTCAATAAAAATGGAAAATAAGGCATGCCCTCCCTCCCCCCAAAAAACACTTACTTAAACAAAAAATGTAATAAATGTTTCATCCATTTGTTATATTTTGGTAGACTTTTCCAGAAACATTCAACAGAAAACATAATAATATAATACAGATAATATTGTATATGGCATGGGACTAACAGGTTACTCCTAAACCCCATTAAATGGATGCAATTGGCAATTAATCCAATAAAGCTTGTCACTTTTGCCGGATGCCCAGGGGGAAATCTTAAAAAGTTAAAATAAATGAAATCAAGTATAAACCAAATCTATTGCTGCCACGTGCCAACTTATTTGCGATACAAAAACGCTCGCGGTGTGAGTGCGGCTTCCACGGGAGGAAGTATGGCTGGGTGCCCAGAATCTACGTCACAGTTGACCTTATACTACACGCGCACGTGAGACCGCGTTCCTTCCTTCCCCGTGCCAGCTCCGTGCCATGCTTCTGAAGCCTATATACAACCTTTGGCTGGGGGCTCATGTTGTAATTGCCATCGCATTTCCTCGAAATAGACAAGATAACACAATTCTAGTTGATCATTTGCTCTCTCTCTGGATGTCATGTTTTTACAGGGGCCACTTTCCACTTTACAATTAAATTACATTTAAAATACAACTGTGATACAATCATTACAATCATCACAACAATTCCAATAATTCGAATACTTTTTCATTTCTTGTTTGCTTGTAAGAGGGCTTCCGATGCCTGCACATTTACTAGTTACAACATTAGCCTCGGTTTAAAAATTTCACGTAAAACAATAACCGTAAAAATGTGCGTGTTATCAATTAATCAATCCCTAAACACAACTTTAACCTATACTGCATGGTCTTTTTAAATGCAAAGGAGTATGTATGGCACTTTTGTTATCGGATTACATTACTATCCAGACTTACAATACTGTACATTACATTTTCCCACACATTTTTGCAAATCAGGGCATTTACTTGACAAGTCTAAATCGTTTATTTTACTCGTGGGTTGGGGAGGTCAGAAGGATAACTTTTCAGAGATTTAAAAAAATAATGTCTAACAAATGCCCTATGATGTCTAACAAATGCCTTGATTGTTAAAATGATCCCATTAACTATTTTCAAGTAATCCCAAATAAATCAAATAGATTACGTATTAAGTTAAACTAGACAATTTAAAATATGTTTAACATCTACTGTTTCGCATATTTGATGCATATTGCGTTACGTTTTCCATGAGTCAGTGGGTGAGAAGGTGTGAATTGTGAAACGCTTTTCACAATGCCCAACACCATTAGTGAGGAAACTGGTTTGGTAGGTCTCTTTAGGAACTTGTTAAAGGGCACATACGCCTATGAGGCGCTAATGGGCACAGTGTATAATCTGTTGGAACTTGGGGAGGTTACATTTTAAAAAGAATCCCTTATGGTTACAAGTTAATACTATTACCACATTTCAAAAAAAATTAAAGTAAAGAATTGCATTTAATTTTAGATCGGTTTCAAATATACAACCAATGGAACAAATGTGGGTTTGTTTAAAACACAAATTTGTGCAAAATGTCAAATGTCTTGAGAAGGAGGAAGGATGTTACAACCATGGCTTGAATTTAATTATGAAATGATTTAATGCATAAAACACATGCTTTATGAATTAGTGCATATGCAGTCAATTGACGTTTCATATTTGTCTGATCTCAAACAAATTACATTAAATGGAATTAAATGGTCTGTGCACGCTGTTAAAAAAGCATTAAAAATTCAGATTGCACTTTTTTTATACAATATTAATATTTCTTAAATGATAAAATCGATGAATTCACAATCAATCCGAATAAGGACACACTACCGGATCAAACTCGATATGTATATTTAATATCCATATACATTATATTTACAAGGTAAAACGTAGTTCCATGGATTTTAAAATTGAACCTCTAGTGCCCCCTGGCGGTCAGTTATCTACTTAAGACGGACGTTTTGAAGCAATAGCTGGGAGTTTGGTGTACTTTGTTATTTAAAATGTACATATTGTATTTTTGTGAATTATTCAAGTGAATATGTCCACATAAAACAATGTACATCTAGAATTACAATAACCCCTGCTTGGTTATGAACAGTGGAATATCCAGAAATGTAAAACAGTGTGGGCCGTTAGTGAAAGAGAGCGGATCCATTTTTGAGGGCGGGTTTGGAGGTCCCCTCCCTTAAAAAAAGTCAGGCGTATGCCGCTACCACGTCGCAGAAACACGAGCAGTCTGCCACCGATGGACTTGAGCACGCTGGACATGTGCACATTTCCATAGAGGGCTCAGGATCCACCTGGTGCAGGGAACACAAAACATTAATATGACGACAAAACCGCACCTTCTTTCACTGCGCGGTGGCAGAGTGGTTAGAGAGCGCATCCCCCAGTGCTAATCTCCTCTCTGGCTTTTTCTGCAATGTCTCACCCCGACTTTTCATCCCAGTTTCCCATTTAATCCTATCACTATTCCTCTCAATAAAGAATGAAAAATGGCGCTAGTTGTGCCCAAACAAAAACTTAAAAAATAAATAAATAAATACTCTTGACCTGTTTTTTATTTCCAATATAGTGCTCCATCATATTTATATTTATATATTAACATTATATATATTTATGAGTATTGTGAAATCGTCTCAGCAAACATTATAATATAATCAGTCAAAATGTTGCAACGGATGGATGTTTGAAGACCAAAAGGTTTGTGGTTCAAACACCGACTCGGATAGATGCCTTGGGAAAGGCACTGAACCCCAAATTGCCTCCAATGTTTCGTGGGCTCTTTTTCGGGGCAGCCACCGCCATTGGTGTGTGACTGTGTACATGTAACGGAGGAAATGTAATTTATTGTTGTAACATATTACAAACACAATGATTGTAGCGACAGTAATAGGCTGTACAGCCAATTACCATAGGCAAACGACTGCTTTATGTACTATCCACTGGTGCACATCACCTTAGGTAAGGCTGTCTACTTGTTCCCTGCCCCTGCTGCTCTTGCTGCATACTGGGAAGAACAATGAGTGGGTCTGGTAAAACCACGGTTGGAAAAAAAAACAACTTGAAAAAAAATGAAGTCCCTAAAATTGTGTTATCTAGTCACAGTGCAGTAGGTGGGACAAGCAGCGTGGAGGCGTACAATCAAACTCCGCCCACATCTCGATTCGATGCCTGATTTACCCAGACTCAACGTACCGTCTAGCGGCGTGCGCTGCGTGGACGATTGTGCTGGGAACTACACCCGCCCACGTGATCTGCTTCTCCTCCTATCATATTGATTCATTGTAAGATTTCCCCTGGTATACCCAGCAAAAGCGACAGTAGCTACTAGCTACCGACTAGCAGCTCCTCACTGCTTGGCCGACCACCGGGCGGTGGCCCACTATTTCACCCGCCGGCCTTAACACAGTAAACGGTAGGCACTATTTGGGCCCCCTCTTGTGGTCGCTTGGGCCCACTGCACCCTGGAGGAGTGTACAAGTCTTTACACTAAAACGTAACACGAGCCAAGAAGTGATTATTTAATATGTTTTGAAAATATTTATTTAGTTTATTTCAGAGCCTGAGAGCCTGTATTTAAGTAGGTAATTGAATCCAATAAACAATTGAACGTTGAGTCACCACACATTGTTTTTTGAGTAAAAGTGTGCACCTTTTCCCATTTAGAAGACATAAGTTATGTCAATTTCATGTCAGATGTGCTCCACTAATTATGGGGGCCGGTCTAAGTCAAAAATGCCCGGGCCAATTTCTCATCCCAGTCCAGACCTGCTCATACCCACAAGATAAACATAGAGAGGCACAGACACAACAATAGTCATGCAGCTTGCACCATAGATGACTAAATATCATAGTTACCAGGTCGTGGCATTGCTGGAAGGTTTGGCCAGTGAGCAGCCGACATGATTGCTCGACAGCGATCATCTTGGTCACATCACCATGGCACGGAGAGTCCAACTTCAGATCCAGCCATAGATAGAGCAGATAGAACTCAGATTAACAATCATGGAAACGACTAGAGCTGCAACTGATTAATAGATTAATTGATGATAATAGATTATTAAAATAATAGGCAACTAATTTGATAATCTATTAATCGTCACCATTATCAGTGACATGGCCCTAATACAATAAAGACAACACGTAAGCTTTGGTGAAAGCCCCATATGTTAGAAATTAGCACGGAGAGCTATTCCATGCTAATACTAAAAAATGGAAATATTAGCAATGAGTGGAGATAGCAAAACAGCACAATGTTTACAATATTAATATTGCAGAGATTTAAGACGATTATTCCTGTCATTTCAATGAAAGAAGTTATTTATTCGTAGGGCTAACCGTTACTCATAACAGTTGTCAAATGATCAATTATGTTACTTATAGTATATCGAAATTTGCCAAAATGTAATCACTTGTTCCGCTTGTCATTTCCAAAAAATTTCATCCAGATCCGTGCACAACTTTTTCAGTTATCCTGGGGACAGACGGACGAGCCAGCACGACCAAAAACACAACCTGCTTGGTGCAGGTAACTAGATAGGAAACAGTGGCTGTGTCCGAAATCGCTCCCATATCCCCTACTCCCTACCCCCCCATATAGTGCACTCACCTATAGTGCACTCAACAGCAACTGTCGAGATTTCGGACAGTAGAGTTGGAGGCGTCAAAATTATTATAAAATATAATTATAAAAAATATTATTGTACATTTCTACAATCATCACAAAAAGTAAAAAAGTACTTACATTCATAACTATCTGCCATGATCGGTCGCTATTTACTCCCTCCGTGCCATAACAAAAAAAAACGTTTAGGTCATTTTTAAAGCGTCTCGCAATGCATTATGGGTTATATTGCTCCGTCTAGGGTACATCCGATGCGCAGTACTTTTTGCGGTGCATTGTGGGATACTTTCAGTGCACTATATAGGGTACATGGAGTATTCGGATACCCCCTTCGGATATCCCCCATATAGTGAACTATATGGGGGATAGGGAGCGATTTCAGACACAGCCAGTATTGACATCACATTGTGTTTACCTCAGTGACATCAGCACAGCTCGGGTTGACCTTCCTGGAGTCTCCAAAGTTTACCGGACCCACTTCCAGGTGGTTGTTGCTGCTCCTCAGGTCGTTGTTCTCCACCCCATCATAGTTCCCACAGAGGCCACACACCTTACCCTGAAGTTAGACAACGTTATATACTGTAGTGAATGCACGCGCAGTGTTTTCTGGGTTCCCCATGTGCCTACTACACGCCTCCTCTTTCCCCAGCTCCTCCATGAGGGGGCATTTGTGTTACATTGGTGTCGGAAGTGGCTACGGACCGCACGCGGGGAGCCTGCGCACTCGTTGGAGCGGAGCGGCCACCGGGGTCGGTGGCCATGACGGGGGGAGGCAGTGTAGTGAATGCACGCGCACTCTTTTCTGGGCCGCCACCGTTGGCGGTTCCCCATGTGCCTACACGCCTCTATATAAAGAGTCAGAACGAAGCTTGACAAGGACTGGGCTCAGTTATCGTTGATCCGAGTTCCTCTTTCCCCAGCTCCTCCACAAGG